>PVHY01003694.1:0-104095 GCA_004024945.1 Uropsilus gracilis | reverse complement strand
TTTGGAATTAGTGTAATGTTTGCTTCATAGAAGGTATTTGGTAGCTTTCCTTCTTTCTCAATTTTTTGAAAGAGTTTTAATAGTACCGGTGTTAGTTCTTCTTTGAATGTTTGGTAGAACTCATTTGTAAAACCATCAGGACCTGGGCTCTTATTTTTAGGGAGAGTTCTGATGACTGCCTCAATTTCACTGCTTGTGATTGACCTGTTTAAGTTTTCTATTTCTTCTTTGTTCAATTTTGGATGACTGTATTGTTCCAGGAATTTGTCCATCTCTTCCAGGTTGTTGTTTTTGTTTGCATTATATGGCAATTTTTTAAGGGTTTGAAATGACACTAGAGCCTCTTTCACTAGCATTTTCCTGAGGGTTTCAAAACTGTAGAATTGGATCCCTGAGTTTGATCTGCCTGGGCTATGCTTTGAACTGCAGTGTTTCTTCCACTTTACAAACCATCTCAGAACCCTGTTTGGTACATTTCAGTCCTTTTGGTACATTTCAGACTTCTTGTCTCTATGGGTTTAGGTGCTGCCTACATGTTAGTTGTTCTGCCTATTTATTGATTTTGTGACTAAGCAAATATTTTAACTTCTCTGTGTTCAATTTTTTAATCAAACAGATGTGGGGTAAGAATTATGCCTACTTGACAGAATTATTGTGGGAATTTAATGATTTCCTAAATTTGACATCTGCTGTTTCAGATAGTATTTGCTTTCTTTAAGATCTAGAGTCATTAAATGTTCTTTAAAGGACAGTTAGAATGTTTTCCTTTAATTTTTGTTTTCAGACTGACATTGTAATTTCCTTGCTGTGCCATAATTAGCAAGTCCAAAACAGTGATTATCAAATTTATTTTGGATAATATAGAACCACCATGCTTATTAAAGAGCACATGATAAGCTGTATAAACTAGAGAAAATTTATTGTGCAGAAAAACTATATTCCATCAACGAAGTATAAAATCACAAAAGCATATACATCCATAGAAATCTTTAAAATGAAGTCTAACCAGTTCTTTGTAAATAGATGTATTTAAAATATTCCTATTGTTTCTTTGATCATCTTCCAGTATAAGTAAAACAGATGGATTTGAGAGCATTGTCTTAATAAATTCCACTATTTCTGCAATTGGATCTTGGTAACCCAACACTTTAATCCAACTTGTGAACTATCAAAGCAAACTGGAGCTTAGTTTGAGGACCATTTGTTTTCAGGGAAAGGAATGAATGGAAAGATGAGTTGAATACATTGTGAGAATAACAGTTACTGTACAGGGCTTAATAATTTAGGATTATGCTGGGCACAGTGGCTCATGCCAGTAAGCTTCAGCCTATAAAGCAGCTGGGGCAAGGGATTGCTGTTTGAGTCCCACTTGGGGCAACACAGCGAGACCTAGTCCCAAAAAATAGCTGGGCATGGTGGCGCGCGCCTGTACTCCCAGCTACCTGGGAAGCTGAGGTGGGGATTGCTTGAGTCCATGGTACCCTGGGCAACATGAGCCTGCAAATAACAAGACCTAGTCTCAAAATAATAATAATAATAATAATAATAATAATAATTTAGGATTATAATGTAAAATGACTGGTTATGGAAGTTATTTTTAAGTTTTTGTAATTTAAAATTTATGAAAGCAATATAGGCTCTTATAAAAAATACACAAAATGCTCAGCTTTTCTTCTTCCATTTGCCAGAAGCAACTGTTAACAGTGTGTGCATTCTTCTAGATACATTTATATGTATGTTCAGGCAAATATGTTTATCACTCACATATTCCTTTCGTGTGTGTGTATATATATGTTTTCATGCAACTACCCCTTCGTCAAAACCTATCAAGCATGTTGAACATCTTTGTACATATTTGCACATAAGGAGCTACCCCCTTGGATTTAGTAACATGCTAACAACACTTTTAAAAAGTTAACAGTGACAGTAGATAGATACAATTCTAATTTCTTAGCATATATTGTTATCTCAGTCTTCATGGGACCTATGAAATGTAGATATAATTATCTCCAATTTATAGATCAACTAACATGTATTGAGATATTTGAGGCAATTATTTCGATGTCAGGCAACAGATGAGTAACAGCGTCAGTATGTGAACCAACATTGCTGACTTCAGAGGTTGCCTTTTTAATTGATACATGACATTACCTTCCTCTAATGAATAGATCATACTAGTTCCAGTTTTTAAATATATAATTTAATATTTATAAATATTTTATTAAATTTTAAGTTTTTCCTTTGTAATTTCCTAATTATCACTTTTGGAAATAACACTTCTGCCTGTTTCAAATACGGCTTTCTTTAAAAATCTTTCTTTTCAGATTGTAATATTACATTGGATTCTTCTGGTCTATATTTTCATTGCATGTGTGTTTCCAACCTTTTATTTTAAACATTGTTATGTTGCTTTGCTCTAAGTGTGTTTGGGAAACACCAAAGTAGCAATTGTGAGCTTTTCCTTATTCTCAGATAATTCTTTAAACTTTTCTACATCTTTTTCATATGCCTTTAAGAGACAGTTGACTGTACATCAGCAATATCAATTTTCAGAAATATTCAGCCAATAAAGAATTCAAACATGGAATAGTAAATTGGAGACTTTTCTGAGCTGCTCTTAATCTACATTTATCATGGTTCATGGTACGTAAAAATGACTGAACTACAAAGGATAGTATTTTGGAGGACTTGATTTTCATTTACTCTATTGTACCCATGATATTTTGAGTTGTCTTTTGTGGAATTAGGACTTTCATTTGCCTTCAAGGAGCACATTTTATGGGAATGTAAATCTTTTTGCAGATAATTATTAATAAAACCTGTCATTGAAAAAAGTAGTTCATCAAGTTCCTTGTCAGTATTCTGAAGCTAAGTATTTAAAATCTTAGTCTCTCAGTGACTTTTGATTCAGTAAATATAGTTAAGGAAAGCTTTTCATGGGGATAGTCTTTTCAGATTTAATCAGTATAGGTTAAAAAGATGTGACTTTTGCTTTTTAATTTTCACCTTTTAGTTTTGGTTTATTGTTTGTTATTCAGTGTCTTGTATTTGTTTTCAAGATGGAAATTATACATTGTACAATATGAAATCTTAATTGGTGGTTACTTTAAGCAACTTAGATGAAAGTTATTTTAGTTCAAAGTGTTGTAGCACTACTTTAAATAAGTAGTTTGAGAACTTTCAGTGGAAGTGATTAACATAGGCTCTTTGACTTAAATCTCATGATTACATTCTTTTGATGATATAGGACAGGTTCCACATTCTCAGGGACTCCCTGTTTCATCTGAGTGACTTTCATTACTTGACTTGGAAACTCAATACAGTATTTGCTTACTTTAGTTTATCAACAGGTATTTGGAGTTTGCTTACTTTAGTTTATCAACAGGTATTTGGAGTACCTACCACGCACAAGGCATTGTACTAGATGTAGGGGGAAGACCTAAAAAAAAAAATAATAATCTTGGAGTCCGGTGAGATGACAGAATAATGAAGATGCTGTGCTTACCACCTCCTGCATATACTTACAACTAGATTTTATGTAAATGAAGCAACAGTTCCTCTGTGATGGGTGACTGTTGTGTGCATCAAGAGAGATTGTATGGCAAACTGTAATTTAACACTGTCTTTGGGGCAGCACTGGGGCAGTGCAATCCAAGGTGGGGAGCAGGAGAAATCTGCTACCCGTAACCTCTCTGCTCTGTTTACTGAAACACCCATGCACACATCAGGAACTTTAGAATCTAGATCCTGTAATTGAGAGGGGGACGCAAGGAGTTGATGTGCAAGATGGAGGTTTAAGTTTGGAGAATTATGGGAGGAATGCAGATAACCTTAATAATATACCAGAGTAGTAGATTGTCATCTACAAATGAAGATGCTTTACTCTCAAAATAGCAACCAGGCACCCAGGGTTTGAGGGTGAAGCATCCTGCACTTCTAAATAAGGGAACTTAAAGATATTGGACAGTTTGTCACCTGCTAGTGTGAAGTCTGCATAAAGTAGGATTGTCAGCTTGAGCTTTGGGCACCCAGATACGAGTAGCTAGAGCCCAAACTAGTGAGGAATGCTAGGTTGGCTAACCTGCTTCTCCATAGAGAAGAGTATGTTCTCTGCAGTTTTCTGGTCATATTATGTGAAATAACCTGTGTCATCCCTATAGAACCAAAGCAACTAAATGATACACTGCCATTAACCAGAGTTCAAAACACCTGGTATCTAGCAACAAGCACAAGTACCATAGGAGCAAGATTCTTACGCATCTTCGGAGGTTTGATTTTTAGTTCTTATCAGTAGTGCTATCCTAATATGCCCCACTGCCCTGGCTTCTATCTCCTGGTCCCTGCTAATAACTATGCTTCACTCATTTGCACTGTATAGTGATAGGAACTACCAAAAAAGAAAGAAAAGAATTAAATAAAAAAGAATGTAATAAGTTTTTGGTTATAATTTTAAAGAGAAATAGTATCTCTGCCATAGGAGGTCCGACAAGAAGATGAGAAAGAGAAAAACCTGAAAGAAATAATAACCAAGACTCTCCCCAATCTGGAAAATGAACTAGATATTCTAACCCGACACCCCGAAGTCCCAAACAAATCAAACTGGTTAAAAAAAAAAGGATGACCATGAAAGGATACTAAAGGCATCCAGAAAAACAAGAGTTACTTTTAAGAGAACACTTATTAAGACTCTTTGCAGATATCCCAGTGGCAACAGATGAGGCAGAAAAGAAATGACAGAAAATATTTAAAACTACTGAAAACAGGATTTCCAACCTAGAATTCCAGATTGTCATTCAAGACTGAAGGAGGATTTAGGTACTATAAAACAAAGACTGAAGGAGGATTTAGGTACTTTAAAACAAAATACAAAAGCACAGCCAGCCTTCAAAGAAATATTAAAGGGACTATTACAAAACAATAATAAATCTCATCTGGAAGTAACAGACCCCAAAATTATACAACGAGGAGGAGGAAGAGAGTGAAAATTTGGGTCACTAGGATGAATTCAAGATCAAACTGATCAATAAGTCACAAACATAGACCATCACATGCAGAACATCAGTATAACCTTCAAGTAATAACCTAGAGAAGTAACACATAAGAAAATGGAAATAAAACCCAACTGAATGTGTGTTAACCCAAAAAAAAGCTATAAAACCCAAGTAACAATGACAATAAATACACATTTCAATAATCACTTTACATGCAAACTTAAATTCAATATCCAACCTTTGAATTCTCCTATTACAAGGTGTAGAGTGACCAAAGCCCAGCCTTCTGTTGTTTGTAGGAAACTCATCATACTGCTGTAAATAAGCAGGGGTTCAAAGTTAAAGGCTAGGATACAATCCTACACACACACGAAAAAAGAAAAAATAGTAATCAAAAAAGTCAGGAACAGCCACTCATCAAAATAAAATAAATTTCTAGTTAAAAAAGATAATAAAATGAAGTTGAACATAATACTGTGATTAAAGGCCCAGTACAGGAAGATAAAATACTTTAAATATATCACCAAAATATGTCACCAAAAATATAGCACCAAGGTTTATAGCACAATTAATAGAATTAAAGAGAAATGTTGACAACAAAATAATAGGAGATTTTAATACTTCACAACCCTATACCACTTACACAAGTTCTGGCATCTTAAAGAAATGCATAAAATTGTAGAACATTGAATGCTATTCACCAAGACTGAACTAGGAAGAAACAGAAAATTTGGATAGACTGGTCACAATTATGAAAATTGAAACCATAATAAAAAATCTCCCCTCACCACAAAAGCCCTTTACCAGGTGACTTTCCAAGTAAACTTTATCAAAACTAAGAATTTATGTCTATTTAATCAAATTATTTAAAAGAGATTCAAAGAGAGAGACTGCTTCATAACTCATTTTTTGAGGTCAAATCACTTAATTACCAAAATGCCAAAACCAGATAAAGACAGCACAGTGGAGGAAAAAAACTGGTGATATATACATAAATCAAGCATGTAGTATGCTACATCAATGAAAGAAAGTTTAAAGTTGTTATTATGAATAGCTGCAGAGAAAAGCATTTGATAAGACCTAACCTAACACCATTTATGATGAAAAATTCTTAACAAGATGGGGGATAGAAGGAACCTATCTCAACATGGTAAAGACCATGCATCACAAACCCACAGCCAATATTACAGTTAACATGAAAGACTGAACTTTCCCATTACGATCAGGAACAAGGCAAGGATATGCAGCACGTCTGCTTAATCTAGTATTAGAAGTTTTAGCTAGAGCAATTAGGCAAAAAATTGAAATGAATCCAAATAAGAAAAGTGAAACTCATTATTTACAGACAGTATGATATTATGTACAGAAAACCCTGAAGACTATACCCAAAAACTAGTAGAAACAATAAATGAATACAGGAAAATGGCACTTTACAAAATTTACATACAAAAATCTGTGGAGTTTTTATGTAAAAACAAAAGGAAATTAAGAAAATAATTCCAATTTCAATTATAAAAGAAATTAGATACTTGGAAATTAATTTAGTTAAGGAGATAAAGCATTATACAATAATTGTTAAACACTAATAAAGGACATACAGCAGTACATAGAGATTGAAAGATACTCTGTTTTCATGAGTACAAAGAACTAATAGATGATGACTATTTTAGCAAAAGCAATACATAGTTTTAACCCAATCCTCATTAAATTTTGAGTTACATTCTTCAAGGAACTAGAACAAAAAAATACTAAAAGTAAAATGCAATAGCATAAAAGACCCCAAGTAGTTAAAGCAGTCTTGAGAAAAAATAAGAATGGAGACATTAATTTTAAACTGTATTTAAGCAACAGCAGTTAAAATAATATGATATAAGAATAAAAGTAGAAATATATCAATGAAAGAGAATTGAAAGTCTAGAAATAATTTCACACAGATAACAATACCTAATTTATAACAAGAAACCTGTTCTATATAATGGAGAATGGAGAGAGCTTTAACAAATGATGCTGGGAATAGTGTCTGGACATATGTAACAGAATGAAATTGGATCACTCTCTAACTCCATGCACAATAATAAATTAAAAATGGATTGTAGACTTAGCTATAAGACCTGCAACAATAAAATATCTAGAAGAAACTAGTAGATGATGCATTTCATAACATTAGTGATAGAGGTGTCTTTAAAGAATTGACACCAATAACAAAATAAAAATAAAAACAGCCTCAAATTAAAAAGCTTTTCACAGTGACAGAAAGTATTAGTAGATTGGAAAACATCCCACTGAATGAGAGAAGATATTCACGTATCGGTAATTTCCAATAACAAGTGTTAGAGAGGATGTGGCAAAAATGGAACCCTAAGACATTGTTGATGGGAATGTGTATACTGGCGCAATCATTTAGGAATTAACCTTTAAAAATAAAAATGGATATGCCATATGATGTAGCAGTCCCAGTTCTGGTTATATGAAGAATATGAAACCATCAACTCAAGAAAATTGTTTGCTCCACAATGTTTATTTCAGCACTATTTAAAATAATTAGGAGTTGTAAATAATATAAGTGCCCACTGATAGGAGATTGAATAAAGAACAAAGGTATATCCACATAATGGAATACTGTTCAGCTATAAAGTAAGAGGAAATGTTACAATATATGGCAAAATGGAAGTAGCTTAAGGGAATTACATGAAGCAAAGTAAGTAAAAAAGATAAAGATAATTCATATATGTGAATAAAATAATAAAATACATGAGCTTGATAAAGCCAAATAAGTATAGCTAGTCAGCACAGATAACTAATGTTCTAAGGTTGAGGGAGTGGGTAGGCAGGCAGGAAGGACTAAAGGGACAGGTGATTGGGGGGGGTGGATGGATGTAAAAGTATGAGTTAGTGAAAGATTAAAATCATAAGTTGGTGAAATGAAAAGAATATCTGGTAAATTAAATGTGACCAAAGGAAGAAAGAAGAAAGAACTAAAGAACCTCTTTGGAGAGGTGTAAAATTTGTAAAGTGACAGATATTAGGCATGCAGCAAATTAATCATTGAAAGATTGGCCAGGAGAGAAGAAAGATATAATGAAGGAATTACATGTAGTGAATTTATAATTAAAATGAAAAAAATGTGTTCTGGAGTAACCTGACAGTTTATAAGTCCCAAATTAAAGTTATCCACTTGTGATGCAACTTCACTGAAGAACTACCAGGAAAACAAGCAAAAACATCCATAATCTCTACCTTTGAGGATAAAATGAATTGTCTGAAAATGAACACTGAAGTAAAATGTTTCTCAGAAAATCCCCCATTTTCCTTGATTTGTCTTTTCCACATCTGTGCCAGTAATATATTACAGTTGCTTACATTTATTTAACACTTTCATGGAACCTACATCAAGTGACTATTCCAACAAGATTTGATCTATTGAGACAGTTAAATTTTTAGGGGTTAGTGCCTTTTAGGCACTACCTGTTTTTATTACCCTTTAGGCTATTTATTACCCTAGGCTGTGCACTCTCTCCCAAATTTCAAGCTTTTGGTCTTTGTGGTAATCATGCCACATTGTGTTATCTCAGTATCTCAACATGTTATCTCAGTTACCTCAGTAACCCTGTTCATATATTTACCGGAAGACTTTAATTCTTTCTCTAGAAACACATTGTCCAGTGTAGTTATTTCCCACAAATATCTTCTAATTTAAATAAATTTAAGTGAACTGAAAATTTCATTTTCTTAGTCACTCTGGCTACCTTCATGTTGCTAGTGGTTACAGTATGGAGCAGCACATACGTACACCATGTTGTCTCTCAAAGTTCTATTGGCGCTGCTACTTATAATAAAACATGTTTCCCATTTTTATCTAGCATTACTAATTCATAGACTCTGTCCATCATGTCTGTTTCTGAGCTACAATTTTGAACACACTATTCTGTGGTTCTTACCCCTTTTCCATTTCTTATTCATTATTTGTTAGCAGTATTTAAAAAATTCTCCATAATATGGTGCTTAGATTTCATTTTTTACTTTATATGATACCATTTCATCCATTAAAATTGTTTATTTTATTTATTTATTTTAATGTTTTATTCATTCTTTTAATTTCTTACATAGGTAAATGGTTGCTGGAATGCCTTTCCTCCCCCTGACACTGTTTCCATTCACTCAGACTCCTCTCTCCTTGTTGTTTGTTAATTTGTTGATCTATGTTAAGTCCATTAGCTCTTACTTTTCTGGGGCAGTGTCCTTTTGCTGGGTGAGGGATTGTCTTCCTGGAACATGACAAACCTTGCTGGTAGTTTTCAATCTTAACTTTGCATTGGGCAGGCCAGTCCATGCTCATATGAGGTCTATCAGTGTCTTTGCATTGCTGTCTGTCTTCTCCAATCCATTCTCTGTGCCATTTTACTGCCTCTTCATCTTATAGCTCTGCCCTCTGGCTTAGAGGGTCTCACCCCCACCCGTAGTCAGTACAGAAGTTTCTTGCTGGGCACAGGCACCTTATGATGGCCTTTGCAGATTATTTCCTCCCTCAGTTTGCAGTTTTGCTGTGAAGTCGATGCTCCTGACTCTGTGGCCTTCCTCTTACATGGAATGGGGCAGGAGTACCTTGCTCTCTTAGATGGCATATCAGAACTGGAATTATGTCTTATCCACTCCTGGTGAGGTCGTAGGTGTGATTCTGTGATAAGTCATCACCATGGTTGTTTCTCTGTCCATTACACCTTGACTTTCTCAGTGTTTCTTCTCTTGCATCCTGCTCAGATGTGTGGGCAGGATCTTTATCTGGTTCCTACCCATTCTATGTTGATACTTGTATTGTTTGTTTCTTCTTATTCCTCCTGAGGACTAAGTGGAGTGAGAGTAAAACAAAAGGGATGTGTTGCCCACCCCCCCCCAACTCCCATCCCCGCTCTCCCTACCAGGGTCTAAGTGTGCGGGGTACCCTGCGCACCATCAGACTCAGTCCCACCCTGGCCAGATCCCTAGCTCTCCCCTACCTGCCAGAGGGCAGCCGGCTAAAATTGGTTTTTATTCTAGGTTTGTTTCATCACATATTTCAGCAACATAGTTTTCTGAGTCCCAGATTTCCAGGCAGCTTTCATAATCATAATCAATATAGAAAAGACAACTTTATGAATAGTCACATAATGTAGTAGAATGATCATTTGCTTTGGGATTAATCAGACTTAACTTCAGTTTCCTGCTCTGGTCTTGAACAAGTTAATTAACTTTTGTGGACCCATTTTCTGGTCATTTTGGAATTAAGCGAACAGGAATATATAAGAATTAACAAGTAACTTGTTTAAAATTTCATAGGTACCAGGTAATGGAATTATTCTTTCTTTGTGTAAGTAATGTTTTTGGAACATGATCTAATAATTTTGAAGGAGAAGAATGTTCTAAGGGAAACTTCATTTTTGTCCAACTTTTTATGAATTTCTCAAATAATATGTTTGACTGTAAGTAAAAGGCCATATATGTGTTTTTTAGGTTGTTGAGAGATCTGTATAGAAGGACTAAGGTATGAAAACTCAGAAGCATGAGACACTGAAGTAAAGTTGTTACAGCACAGATGGGACTTAAAAAAGTAGATGGGTGTAATGCTGTATAAGGGGGTCTTGTGTATACCCAGGAGTTTATAGTTCTTCCTGTAGTTCAGCCTGTCTCACACTTTATTCCACTTCAGGGTATGTATCAATTAAGTATACTATCATATTGCTGTCAGTCTACCCAAATTTGACTGAGTCCCATCATACAGTATTGTTTTTGAGGATGGAGATTAGTAGTTTTCATTAATGTGTATTTTTTCAAACTTTACTAAAATACTATTCACATACCATTCAATATCCCTATGTAATATCCCTATCTACTGACTTTTAATATATTTATAGAGTTGTACATCCATCACCACAGTCAATTTTAGAACATTTCCTCACTCCAAAACAGGTTTGTTTTTTACCAACCAGTAGTTACTCCTCATTTCCCCCCAGTGCCCCTGATCATAGACAACCTGCAGTCTATGACTTTCTGTCCTTCTGTCTCTCTGCTAGTCCAGATATTTCATATAAACAAAACTATAAGATATGTTACCTCTAGTTTCTTTCACTTAGTGTCATGCTTTGAGGGTTCATATATTTTGTAGTGTGCATCAGTATGACTATTTTATGGTTATACCATACTTTGTTTATACATTTATCAGTTGATGGGCATTTGGGTAATTTCTGTGTTTTATAATCTTGTTTATAATTAAACTTCTCATATAAAGAGCTGATGAAATTGTCATAAGGAAAAATAAATGTTTAATTTTCAAATTTTATTGAAGAAATAAAGGCTTGACTTGTTTTCGAAACCTTTAGTTCCTAGGTAATGTAAACGAAGCAGTCTGCTATATGCTATTGGAAAAAAACATGAGTTAGACTTATTTTTTCATTAAAATTATGATGCCTAGAATATATAGGTTTTAATTTTATTAGTATTAGTACCATTACTATTGATTTCCCTTCTATCACCTATTTTCTTTTTGTGGTTGCTTTTGGTATTGACAAATATTTATAGCATCTCACATGGATTGTATTTCTGTATGTATCATTTAACATTGTTCTCATTGCTTTCTGCCCAGTCTTTCTAAGAGTGGGTTTGTGGGTAAATGGAAATTAAATAACTGCTCACAGTCACTACATTTGTAATAGTTTGTTGTAACTCCTTTCATAGTGGCAGTCACTAGTCAATCTCTACCACTTCATCTTTAGGGAATCACTTGGAATTGTGTGCATATCCTATTAACAGGTGTAATTCCACCACTTGATCTGTGACTGAAGAAAGCATTTCTACATGACTGATAGTTATGGGAAAATTATTGTTGCATACATAATTTTTACATACAGTAGTGAAAAAATTTAAATGCAAACAAAGAACATGATAAAACACAGGCCTTTAAAGATACCACATTTCTGGAAGTTTTCAAACCCTTGTCTTTCTCCATCCCTCCAGCAACCCCTTCTTCAATCATAGCTGCAACTATATCACTCAAGAAACAGAAGTACTTTCAAGAACATTTTTATATTCTTCTACCACCCAATCTGTGTGTCATATACTTACTCAAGGATATTATCTCAGAAATAAAAAGAACTTTGTATCTTGTACCACTTGCCTCCACTTCTCATGTTTCCAATGATACCCATTTTATCAGAGCTTTTTCTATCAAGGACATCAATCTAAATAGAAACTTCTCAAAATAATAGCACATGGTCAGCTGTATCAAATGTGACAGGTAGTTTCCAAAGGCTTGATGATTCAAGCAATCTGGAGCCTGTGCACTGGACTCGAAACAATAATAGTATGAATAGTAGTATGAATGACTAAGAGAACTAGAATTTGATGAAGTAGAACTATGGTTTTAAAGCAGTTCTAGTTCTGGTGTAAAGGCAGAGGACAGAAGTTCTTTTATTTTTTTTTTTTAGGAAATAATATCTGTAAATAAAAAGAAATCTGACCCTTTTTAATGTTGCTGAATGATGCTACTTACTAATAAAGAGCCCGAACAACTTTTTGTCAAATTAGTGGTGTTAATTGCATTTGTGGTGTTGTGCAACCATCAACACTATTTCCAAAACTTTTTCATCTTTCCCAATACAAACCAAACTCAGTATGTGATAACTCCCACCCCAACCCACGCCCAACTCCCTGCCTGTTTGAAATCTTTCTGTTTCTATATATTTCCCTGTTCTACATATTTCATATAACTGGAATTGTAATATTTGTGCTTTTGTGTTTGACTTATTTTGCTTAACATTATTGTTCCCCCCCAACCCCTCCCTCTTAACACAGTGTTTCTAAAGTCTGTCCAGATACCAGATACCAGAATTTTTACAATTATTTAATTTTACATTTTGAAATAATATTTCATGTAACCTCATTTAAAAACAACCTTTATTGTGTGTGTGTGTGCATAAATTGTTTTTCCTTCTCAGTGGTGGAAAATTCCTGTCTTGTCCTTAGCCTTGTTTAAATTGTATTGTCCTTGGATTGGAAGAAATAACATCATCAAAATGGCCATCCTACCAAATCTACAGATATAATGCAATCCCTATAAAAATTCAGATGGAATAACAAAAGACCTAAAATATCAAAAAGCTTCCTGCCCAAAAAAAAGACAATGGAAGCATTACTATTCCAGACTTTAAACTATACTACAAAGTCATAGTAATCAAAACACTGTGGTACTGATACAAAAACAGATAGACCAATGAAACAGAACTGAGTGCTCTGATATAAAACCACCAAATATAGTAAAAAATAAATAAATAAAATAAATTTTATATTGTCCTTCATGTGTTTGTGTTTTTTTCCTCTTCTAACCCTTTGAGTTTGAGCATATTTTTGGTTTGGTTTGATCATTTGGTTGTGAACCTTTTCCAAAATTGAATATTCTACAAAGCAGGCCAGGCAGGTTTCTATTCTGATAAGGTTTTCAAAATATATGTTGATAAAATTTTTCTTTACTCTTATTAAAGTGATGTTTAATAGAAGGCCTATATGTATATGTTTTTAAAATCTAGTTATCTTGTCAGATTTTTCAGCAATGATATTTCTGCAAATAAACCCCATATATATAGTCTGTATATTTTCTTTTGTATTTCAACTTTGCAGTTTTCTTACTCTTATAAGTGTCAGGTTCTTCAGGGACCTAAGTACATTTTTTTGTTTACTCTTGAAGTGGTTTAGATTCATGGAGTTAAGGACCGGCCCAAGGACACACATTGGTTAAATGGGGCAGATCCTATCTCACACTTTATATATTTTGAATGTACAGTTTGATGAGTTTTTAGCAAATCTGTGCACTCTGTAACCACTACCCTAATTATTTCATTGTCTTCCCTCTGGTTAGTTCTTTCCTACACACCCCTAGATACATATAAATATAATCATATAGAATGCATTTTGTGTTCACTTAGCAGAATGTTTCTGCAATTCATCTATGTTGTATACAATAGTAATATGCTTTTTACTGCTGGATAGTACTCCATCATGTGAATATATTGCAATTTGTTGATTCATTAATCTATTGATTAATAGTGGGGTGGTTTTCAGTAATTGGCTATGGAAAATAAAAGTAATGTAAGCATTGTATATGTCTATTTGGTGTCAAATGTTGTTATTTCTCTTGGGTAAATTAGAGTGGGTCACATTGTTGCCAGGTAAATGGACTTGTGTATTTGTCTATATTTAGATTATGACACCAAGGTTTTGGAGAAGAAATGTTTAGTTTTATATGAAACAATTGGCAAGAATAAGAAGATTTTTTAAAATTTTTATTTAAAAAGGAATTAGATTATATAGGTTTTGGGGACCAGGACTGAGAATAAAAAAGTTAAATTTTGCTGGGCACAGTGGCATGTGCCTGTAAGTGGCAGCCTAGGAAGCTGTGGCCAGGACCGGGGATCGTAGTTCGTCCCACAGCAATGTAGCAAGACCTAGTTTCAAAAAAAAGCTGGGTGTGGTGGCGCGCGCCTGTAATTCCAGCTACCTGGGAATTTGAGACTGGGGATTGCTTGAGTCTGTGGTATCCCGGGCAACATGAACCTGTGGTTCCATGGGCAAAAATAGCGAGATCTACTCAAAAAAAAAAAAGGGGGGGCCAAAAAATGAAGGAAAACATAAATAGATGGGACTACATCAAACTGAAAAGCTTCTTTACACCAAAAGAAACAACAGAAAACACTAAAAGAAGCCCAACCGAATGGGAAAAAAAATTTTGCCCTCTACAATAGTGATACGGGTTTAATGACCAAGATCCACAAAGAACTCACACAACTAAACAAAAGCAAAATTTAAAAACCCAATCAAAAAATGGGGAGAACTAAAAAGATACTTCTCCACAGAGGAAATACAAATGGCCAACAGACACATGAAAAATTGCTCAATATCACTAGCAATAAGGGAAATGCAAATCAAAACCACAATGAGATACCACCTTACACCAGTAAAAATGGCCCACATCCAAAGAACAGGCAACAACAAGTGCTGGTGAGGATGTGGAGAAAAAGGAACACTCTTACACTGCTGGTGGGAATGTAAACTGGTCCAACCTCTATGGAAAGCTGTGTGGAGGACCCTCAAATGAAAATGGAACTACCATTTGACCCAACAATTGCTCTCTTGGGAATCTACCCAAAAGAGACCTCAATGTGGGTACAAAGGGACACCTGTGCTCGGATGTTTACTGCAGCACAATTTATAATTGCAAGGACGTGGAAGCAGCCTAAGTGCCCCAAAACAGATGACTGGATGAAAAAAATGTGGTATATATACATGATGGAATATTACTCATCAATTAAGAATGACAAATTCGACAACTTTATGACAACATGGATGTACTTAGAAGGAATCATACTAGCAGAATCTAGTCAAAAAGAGAAAGACAAATCAAATGGTTTCACTAATATATGGGATATAATGAAAAAAATAAACAAAAGCCATGAAGAAAAGATAAAACAAGCTAAGCACCAAACTGAAGCACACAACTATGGGCAGGAGGGAAAGGGGGAGAGGGGAGGGGAGGGTGGGGGGAGTAAATCCTGGGATCGCAATGATGTGAAATTTATATATAAATAAATTAAAAAAGAAGGATGTGAAATCACATGACTTTGTATGATAAGACTCATGATTACTTTCAATAAAAAGGAATTTGGTTTAAAAAAAGGAAGTTAAATTTTATTGGTTAAAGAATGGGTTATGGACAAAAAACTATGGATTTGGTTGAAATTTATTGGCTATTTAAATAGGGAGATTTATACACGAAGAAATATAGGAGGCTCTTTTAACAGTAGTTGAAGCTTTGAAGCCCTTTACCCCTAGGCAGCCCTGGTCTGTGTGTTTCTTCACTTCAGTGGCCTTGAAGTTTGGTTCATGTTAGTTTCCAGTCTCAACTGTTTCTACAAAAGCATGTATCACAGAAAAGTTTAGAAATTTTCCCCCTTTCCTTTGAGCTCTTAGAGTCTGAGACCAACTTAGTCATTTAGCCATGATTATAATTCCCCACGTTACATATGTATATATATATATATTTTTTTTTGAGGAAAATTGAATTGGAATTTTTATATGATGACCATTTTGTCTATTTTAGATTGGATCTAGGGTAGAATTTGAGGGCTAAAACTTTGGCATTTAATTGTAAATATTTATGTGTCCTGGGTTGAAATTACATATCAAGTAATTATGTAAGTTTAAAGGTAAGAAAGGCAATTATTAAGCTAAATTAGGATAATGCCTTATATTAACAAGACATTTAATCTTAGCATTTAAAGATATGCTAATAGTTGTAGTTTGAATTTGAGTAAGTTATATAGAGAGGAGTTTAAGTATTTATAGGGAGTCAGTGAGATTGCTAATTCGTAGAATTTTTCCTTTTAAGAACAGATGAGTTTGATTAAATAGCTATACTTGATTTTTGGAAACAGTTCTATAGATGGATTTAAAATTAAGTTATAATTGTTTAAGTATTAGAAGGTATTCTCATGGAAATAAGAGAAAAACTGAAGTAAACCAGAAATTACGTTGGGACTTTTGAGAGATGTTAATGGAAAAGATTCAGATGTGATTTTTGAAGTATTTTTAGATGATAGATTTGAGGGGTGGGTTTATGTAGTGTTTTGGCTGTTAGGAATTTAGAAAATGTTGCTATGAGAATTGTTTATGTATAGTCAGTGTAGCAGTTTTTAAAGTTGATATGAAGTTTTATTTTTAACTTGTGTGGTTTTAGAAAGGATAGTTTTAGAATTTTGATTTAACATTAGGAAAAACTGGAAACTGGAAAATCATAGAAAAATTTTGGGTTTATAGATGAAGAAAAAAATTAATGACTAAAACTAGAATTTGATGTTTATAAAAAGACATTATATGTACTTTAATTATAATTAATTTGTAAATTATATTCTTAATTTGGCTGATTTGTATAAATTTAGTGAGGATAAAAATGATTATATGGACTCAAATTTTTTGTTGTAAGCTTTTACTGAACTTGAGTAATTATTTGATTCATTGAGTTGAATTTTTGATTGAGTTATCACTTTATTATTATTTCATGCTTTATAGAGACAGCATTAGTTTAAAATCACACCATGTGTGATTTGGGGCTCTAAATTCTCATGTCATCAAATGTATGTTGCTCCACCACCTCCATCAGAGCATCCATAGTCCTTTACTGTGGACCACTGGGCCCTCTCTGCTCTTTCTTCCTGATGCCCAGGATCTTCAGTTCTGCATTCAGGGATATTGTTTCCATAGTAATTTTTTGTTTGTTTGTTTCTCTTTATTCCATAAATGAGTAAAATATTTCAGTATTTTTCTTTCTCCTCCTGACTTATTTCACTTAGTATAATTCCCTCCAGTTGTACACCCATATTGTCAAAAGTGGCAAGAGTCCATCTTTCTTTATAGAAGCATATCATTTCATTGTTTATGTTTATCTTTTAATCCCATTTATCTGGCATTGGGTGCTAAAGTTATTTCCATAGTTTGACTTTTTTAAATAGTGCTGCCATGATTATAGGACTGTATGGATCCCTTCAGATTAGTATTTTTGTATTCTTTGTATAGATACCTACTAGTAGAATTTTGTATCATATACTAGGTGATGAGCATGTTCTCATGTGCCTCTGGGCACAT
Organism: Uropsilus gracilis; assembly: GCA_004024945.1. Taxonomy (NCBI): domain Eukaryota; kingdom Metazoa; phylum Chordata; class Mammalia; order Eulipotyphla; family Talpidae; genus Uropsilus; species Uropsilus gracilis. The sequence continues at coordinate 86,441 of PVHY01003694.1, read as the reverse complement.
TTGTTCTTTGAAGAAGTTTTTCTATCCAATTTTTGATTGGGTCATTTATTTTCTTTAAAATTAATGTTTTTGAGATTATTTTTAATAAAATGTTTTCCTGTTCTATTGAATATATGATTTATTTAAGTCGTTTTTATTTTATTATTTTTATAAATATTTTAATTATAATTTTAACCATTAAACTTTAATATTTAATTGTAAGGAATTTAAGAACTTCTAATTTTTTTCAAGTGGAAGATTTATAAGTAAAAGAATAAGATATTTTAGGACATTTATTTTAATATTTCTAGATAACAAGATTTTTTAGATTACATTTTTATGTATAATTTTATTTTTCAAGTTAATTACACATAAATTGATTATACTTTTTTAGCTTTAAAAGTATGCTTGATCTAGGATCTCACACTGACATGCACAGATGTAAGCCTGCAAGATAGTGGAGCTGGATCAGCCTTGTGAGGCAAACAGCTTCAGCTCTGCTACTCTGGCCCTAAGCCTGCTGGCCCAGGAACTAGCAGCTCCAGCCCGCTCACAAGGAGTTGTTGATCACTATGAAAATACTAGATCATTATGAAAATACTACAAATTTGCTTGACAAGATAGCCAAAAAATGTCAGAAATGGATAGGTAAAAGCTCTGGCATGTAGTGATGCTACGATTTAAGAACTTCAGATTGAAGTAGATGAAAAGGTTGTGAATGACAGGTTTAAAATACTAGGCTGTGTTTCTGCAGTTGCCTCCAGTTCATTAACCACCACATGGTTGAGAGGGAAGACAGTGAAGGAAGCATTAAGGATCAAAAATAGATATCAAGGATTTTTGTTTTTCTCCTGTGAAACAGCACTGCTTTTTTTCCAGACTAAGGATGCAATTAAGGTCAACCCTGACTGATAATAAATAAAGGCCCAAAAAAGGAGAGGCTGAGAAGAAAGCAGTGTCACAAAGCCTTAGCAGATCACTTGACTGTTTGTCCACTTGTATGCAATCACCACTGATTCAGAAGCCTCTCACACTACACTAACAGTTATGGGATAGGTACAACATTTACTGTTCCCTTTGTGCTTCTGATGAAACAAAATACATTTTCACTTTTCTCAGTCATACAGTTTCTTCCAGTTCACTTTTATAGCCTGATCACAGTTCTTATGTATTTTGAATAGTGTGTCTGACCACAAAACTTAAGTCTCAACATTTTGACTGTTTTTATATGAACCTGTTTTGAGGATGATTACCAGTAGAATGCCTTGGCATGATTATTTGATAGAACCAGTTGTGCATAATGCAGATCTGCAGCCCCTATAGAAAACAGTGTAAAGATTTCTCAAAATATTAAAAATAGATCCACCAATTCCTTTCCTAGATATCTACACTAAGAACACAAAAGTTATGATTTAAAGGATTATATTCTATCTTATATTTATTGTAGCACTATTTAAAATAAAATAACTAGGATATTGAGACAACCTAAGTGCCCAACAATTTAGTGGATAAAGAGAATATGGTAGTATATACACAATGGTAAGGTACTTTGTTTCAAAAAGTGATGAACTCTTGCCAGTTGTGATAATGTGGATCGAACAGGAGAGGATTAAGCTAAGTGAAATGATTCAGAAGGAGAAAGACAAGTACTGGATGATTTAACTCATATGTAGGTTATAAGGAACAAACAAAGCTAAACCAGGACAAAGCCTAGAAATCTGATCGTGCCGTATTGAGGCTACTGGAGGAAGAGGGATGGGATGGGGAGCAGAAGGGTTCAGAGACTATAGTGGAAGATTACGTGGTGATGGGTTTGGGATAGTATGGATAGAATACATTTTGAGAGGTGTGAACCTGTACTTGTAAATCAAATATGGTGTTGTAAACCAATATTATCTCAATAAAATATGCAATAAATACCTCCTGAAATCTTACTTCTCATGTTTTTGGAATGGAATATTTTAACTCTAATGTGTGTGTGTATGTATATATATATATATATATATAAATACTAAATATGTGATACTTTATATTTCTGTTAAACTGAGTCCTCTCCATTAAACCAACTTCTTTAATGTCTTCTAGATTATTGAATCCTTGGGAATTATTATTTATAAAGCACTAGACTATGGCTTGAAGGAGAATGAAGAAAGGGAATTAAGCCCTCCCTTGGAGCAGCTTATTGATCAGATGGCCAACACTGTGGAAGCCGATGGGAGCCATGATGAAGGCTATGAAGCTGCAGAGGAAGGCTTGGAAGGGGAAGAGGAAAAAAGAACAATCTCAACTATCCGATCATACAGAGATGTAATGAAGGTAAGCAGTGGTTTATGTAATACTCTTTTCTTATAAGACTTGTAAATTAATGAAAATGTTGTACATTTTATGATAATCAGCTATAAGTGAAATAAGTAATACATTGATTCTGTGATTTGTTCACATTCTCAGCAAGACCTTTCTGATTAAATAATAACTTTCTCAAACAAGTTATCATTAGATTTTATATACCCTCTTTATCATTAACATATTATACACCAACTTGACTGAGCATTGTCTTCAGTTGACGACTACATTTTCATTTTCATGAAGTGACAACAATACAATTGTTACAAAGATTCTGAATCTTAATTATCACAGCTAATTGCTTAATTTTGTCTTCAACTCAATAATTTAAATGTAATGAGACAGTTTCAGTAAATTGAGTTGGATTTCCCTTTTAAATTTTTGTGTTTTTAAATTTTAAGACAAAATTTACAAATGCACAGAGATTAAAATTAAGGCAAATTTGTTGATTTCACTTTAAAAAGGCATTTGTTTAGAGTCTTATGTGATGTTTCCTTGTCCTTGTTAGGTAGATTATAATGTATCTCATACATTAAAAATAAGTAAATATAAGGTATATAACATATATCTCTTATTCTGTAGCTTTTCATAAAAGAATTTCTGAGATAAAAATAGAGAGGAGAGAGCCGGGCACGGTGGCTCGTGCCTGTAAGCTTCAGCCTATGAAGCGGCCGGGGCTAGGGATCGCGGTTCGAGTCCCACCTGGGGCCTGTAGCGAGACCTAGTTCCAAAAAATAGCTCGGCGTGGTGGCGCATGCCTGTAATCCCAGCTACCTGGGAAGCTGAGGCTGGGGATTGCTTGAGTTTGTGGTAGCCCAGGCAATGAGAGCCTGCGGTTCCACGGGCAAAAATAGCGAGACCTAGTCTCACAAAAAAAAAAAAAAAATAGAGAGGAGAAACTATGATAGATGGCATTTCTCAGGTGTACTGCAACATGTCCTGCTTAGATGCTTAGTGTCTTGGGAACTCAGAAACAGACTATATAAGTTAAGATTGTTATGAATTTAGTTTGATACTGTCCTTTTCATTTTAAATCAATAGTGTAGACAAGTAAAATATTTTCATACATGTACAGTTGAAATTTAACAAGGAGTGGTAAAGGACAAAGGAACATCTACCATGTCAACCGTAGCAAATAAAGTATCTCTTCACCAATGGAATGATGTGTGTTATAGCCACATTGCTCTTACAGATTTAAAAAATTAGACTTAAAGAATCATTAAAATCTCAGGCATTCTTATTCATTGACAGTAAGTTTGCTAAAGAACAAACTTATCTGGACATTTCAGCAATTTGAACCAATACATTTTATTTTGTTTTATTGGGTGTTTTTTTTTTTTGTTTTGTTTTGTTTTGTTTTGCTACTGTGTCTTCCCTTCTTTCTCTCTTATTGCTATCATAATATGAAAAATAATTAAAAAATAATTTGAAAGGATAGTTTTAAGTTGTAAGCTTACCAGTTCCATCCCTAGGAATTTTATTGGAGAGTATCATATTCTCACCTCCTTTTTCTTGGTTTACTTGCTAATCAAGTGTAACCAACAAAAGTTTCTGTATTTGATCACAATGTGCCCTTTAGCTAAAAGAGAAGAAATAATTGGTGAAACATTTGACAAGCAACCTGAAAATATAAAAGATTGTAAAACCCATAATTCATAGCAATGTAATGACACATACAAGTTTATGGTTTGGTTAATTGGTTGCTTGAAATCTTCAATTAGAAAATTTATTCTTACTAATAACCAGAGAAATGCAAATCAAAACAACACTGAGATACCATCTTACACCACTAAGAATGGCCCGTATGAAAAAAATGGAACATGAAGTGTTAGTGCAGATATGGAGAAAAAGGCACACCTTACACTGCTGATGGGAGTGCAAACTGGTCTATCTGCTATGGAAGGCTGTGTAGAGAGCCCTCAAACAACTGAAAGTAGAACTACCATTTGACCCAGCAGTCCCACTACTGGGAATCTACCCAAAGGATATAAAATCACTAATAAAAAAGGGCACCCATACTCGCATGTTTATTGCAGCACTATTTATAATTGCCAAGATATGGAAATAACCCAAATGCCCCAAAACTGATGAATGGCTGAAAAACGTGATATATTTACACAATGGAATATTATGTATCAGTCAAAGAAGACAAACTTATGTCATTTGCAGCAATATGGATGGAGCTAGAAGGAATCATCTTAGTGGAAATTAGCCAGAAAGAAAAAGAGAAATATAGGATGGTCTCAGTTATATGAGAGATATAGGGAAAACAAACAAATGGACAAGAAAAATTTAAAACTGCCAACAGAACTGAAGCAGAGATCAAGGGAGGGGGGAGGAGAGTAAAATCAGGGGAGGTAGAGGGCACAAATGATAGAGAAGGTGCATGGGTGGTAAGGTGATGGGAGAATATCGAGATAAACAAAGATGTAATATTTATATATGTGTTTATGTATGTGTATGCAATGAAAAAAATAATTTTTTAAAATAAAAAAATTTAAATGTTGCAATGATTTAAAAAATTGATTATTTTGTTGGGAAAAAACAATAATTTACTGAAGAAATATAACTGATTTTTCCTTGGGAGTGGAAATGTGGAAGTAAGTTTAATACTAAATTGTAAGATATTAGGAACTTGGAGAAGATTTATTTTTAATTTGCAATGAGCAACATCTCTGCTGTATACTTTTAGCCCTGAGTAGTCTCTTAATCCTACTAAATTTTTAATTCCACTTGTTTTAATGGGTTATGTTATAGGTGAAAATTGCTGTCACATCCATTATTATCTGAACCTTATGAGACTGTGAGGTAGTTTAGGGAGGCTTATTTGTACCCATTTTGCTAGTGAAAGAACTGGGACTCAGTTTTTATACATAATTTTTTCATGTATCAAACCATTTGCAAATATTTTGCAAGAAAAAATTACTTTCATTTAAAATTTGAAAGCAGTGATAAATTTTTTCACTCAGTAATTGATACCTATTGAGTATAAATTTACATAGCCCTTATATAAAATAATTTGACATTATATTTAAAAGTCTAAATGTTTTTGGTGTTTATAATAGCAAAGAACTGGAAATATCTCATATGTCCATTAATAGGGTATGGATAAATTAACTATGAAATAGCAAATTAGTATAATGCTATAAGTTATCAAAAGGTTTGAGGAGAGATTTTCAGGACATTGTTTACTTGAATAGGTATGTATTGGATGCTAACATTTATATAAGAAAAAGTGTGATAAGAATATATATGTATATGTTTATTTGCTAATATTTTTTAAAAATTAATGAGGAAAGATAAACCAAGCAATAAAAAGTTAGCTATAGGTTGAGAAAAGAAACTGAGTAAAAACTAGGAGACATTAATTAATGTCAGTCTCTGAGGACTTGATTCCATAGATTTTATTTAGAAACCATTTAGATATTTTTGCATGCTTATAAAACAAAATTAAATATAATAAAACCATTTTTCTTCCAGCTCCAAAACAAGTTGAACATAATCTATCACATTGTCATAACCATTAAAAAAAACCTACAAATCAATAGTAATGTGATGTCATTGAATACAACTACATGATTGTGGTCTCTAAATGCCAGTCTTCAGGAAAGAAATAGTAAGCTTCTATAGAGAAATGACTATAATTCCAGGCCTGGAAAGGTAATATATAAAATTGTTCAGAATATCTAATACCAGAAAGTAAACAAAGTAAACAAGACTACTGAATTATATAAAAAGGATTCAGAAGTCATCTTGAAGAGAGAGACCTCATTTGGTCAAAGATAGAAGAATTTGATCATCAGATGGAATAATAACTTTACTGTATTAAAGCACATCAAATATTCTAAATTCCATGAATACATAATAATCAATGAAACCCTCATTGGTCATCATTAGAGAGTGTTTGGAAATCAGCTTATATGAAAATCAGAGAATAAATGCAAAGAATGTCATATCTTTTCCATATGAGCAGTACCTCAGGGTAACCACGTAGTTTTGGACCAGTTTCTCTATAAAAGTGTTTCCAAATAAAAAGGGAATGATAGGAATTGCAAAATTTCTAAAAAAGAAATAGCAATAATCATTGTGGTACCACAAGAGTGCAGCAGGCTGTATGATAGAAATATATCATATAGCCTTCTGATAGAAGTATATATAACATCATTTGCAAAGTATTTTTGCCATAAAAAGTAAATGAAATTATCAATCTGATGAAAGCTCTAGATCTAATTAATGTACCAATTTATAGAAAATTCAGGGGACATAGAAACATTTTAAAATAATACTATAGAGATAACCTCATCAACAAAATCCAGATTTTGAGAAACTGGGGGACAAATTATGCAATTTGTAAATACATAAATAAATAAGCCATAAGTTAAAAATAGGAGAAGGAAGAAGATTAAAAGTGACTTGGTATATAAATAGCCAGTTGCAATATTTGGACCTTATGTGGATCCCAGTTAAATAAAATAAATTGTAAGAATGTGCATAATTTGAGTCTGAAAATGTTTCTTACTCTTATGGTTTATGATATTAGGAATTATTGCTCATATTTTAAGCAACAATAATAGAGGTGTTATAGCACCTTTATCTTTTATATATTTATACTAAAATACTTACATATGAAGTTCAGGCATCTGTGATTTGCTATAAAATAATCTTGGAGTGAAACTGAATATGTGAAGATGTAGATTAATTAGCTGATCATGAATTGATGCCTCTTAAATTGGGTGATAAATACGTGGTAATTCTTTATACACTTCACTTAGTTTTGTATGTCTTTAAATTTTTTCACAAAGATTTTTTAAAGAAGAAAACAAAAAAGAAGGAAATGTTACATAGATACTTGAAGGTGTGTTTTCAACATTATATAGGATTCTGTAACTGGAAATAAATGACTCACAAAGAAGTAGTATGTCAACCAAATGAAATCTTACATATCTTTAAAGTTATAATTATCTAGGTAGCTAGGTATTCATATGTGAACTTTGTGTTTTGTTTGAGGTAACATTGCATTATACAAACATTATATGTTTTAGGTCTGCAGTGTTGGGAAGATTTATTTTAATAAATGTGAAAACTATCAATTCTGCATCTCCCAGCATATATACAAAGAATGAAAGAAACTTTTATAATTTGAAATAGTGTATTAATGGTGAACCATTTGGTTTAGAAACAGTTCCTCTTTTTGTTCACTTTTACTATAAATAAAGTTCTAATGTAACTATATTTAGGAATGTTATTGCCCATGAATGATTTTATATGTTTTCAGTGTTGTCATTGTTTCAAACAAAATCTGGACCTTTTATAAAATGTAAGACTGTAATTTACAAATAATAAGCCCTAGCTATAAAAAGATGGCAGATCTGGTTTGCACATAATGTCAGAATTTGTGTGGGATTTTGAAAAACCCTCAAGGAAAAACTTTAAGAAAACACTACTGAATAATTTGATTAAAAGTAGAAATAAGTAACTTCATTATGCCAGGCAAGATTGGTCCAGTGCAGAGTTTGCTTCATTTTCAAAATGCACATGCATTAGAAATAGCAGAAACAGAGTAAGTCTGTTTTTTCCATTTATGTGTTAATTTGGACTAAGATTGAATATGTTCAAGGGGAGCCAAAATGTTTGAGTTTGTTATTGAAATAAGTTCTCTTAATATAGGTTAATTGGGTGAGCATTATTCATTAGTCACAGAAAGCAACTGCAATTCTCTGTCCTTCAGAATGTTCCATTCTTTTAAATTTTGAGACTTGCTGGGAACATGCTCATTTTCTCACTGATTTAGGCAAAAATTTAGAAGTTCATCCTGATTCTTTGTGTGTTTATTTCTTCTTTCAGTTACTAATTCTTATGATAAACATTTTTTACACTCATTAGGATATACTATTTGTTATGATGTAGTTTAGATAATATTCTACTTAGGTTTTTTTTTACAACTGAAATTTGAAGCTTTATGAACTGGATATTATTTGTATAGAAATGGTTTTATTTTATGTGTAAAAAACATATAGGCGTTCTACCACAAATTTGACTTTCCAAAAACAATTAAGTGGACTTTAAAAGAACCCCAGATAAAATTTTAAGATTCTGGATGCTTCTAAATAATTACTAAGCTGAAAAAAGTGAAAGTGTACTACTAACCCGGCATGGTGGTGCATGCCTATAAGCTTCACCTTATGAAGCAGCTGGGGCTAGGGATCGTGGTTTGAGTCCTGTTTGGGGCAACATAACGAGACACCTAGTCCCAAAAAATAGCTGGGCATGGTGGTGCACACCTGTAATCCCAGCTACCTGGGAAGCTGAGGCTGGGGATTGCTTGAGTCTGTGGTACCCAGGCACCATAAGCCTGCGGTTCCACGGGCAAAAATAGCAAGACCTAGTCTCAAAAAAAAAAAAGAAAGAAAAGTGTGCTGCTAGGAACCTCAAGTTAAAATTAAGTGTTTTCCAAAATGGATGTTAATAAAAAGTTACGCAAATAGACTATTCATTTCTCATTCCAGATGTTCATATCTATCAGAACAGTTAAACTTGGTCAAAACAGTCCAACATCATTAGACTTCCGTATTTGAAGCCATTACATTTAAGGATGATAATTCTATACAAGTACTGAAATCAAAAGATAATACCTGAGGCTAATTAGCATACAGATTGTTCATCCTTTTTGTAACAATAAAGGGAATATTTCATTACCAAGAAAATTGTATTTTTGCATGTCATTAACCATGAGTCTTTGTCACTAGTTATTACACAAATGGTGCTGGTGCCATTATCCAAGTGGCATGACCATTTCAATATCTCAATTCATTTCTGCCAATTTGAAGAGAGTTTTCGTGATTTCCATATTTATAGAGAAAGTTTAATGATGATAAGTAATCTAGTTTACATAATACCTGATGTTTTTTAGATTGCAATGTAGGTGTATTTTTAGTCTTTCATTTGGATAACCTTATGTAAAAAAATGAAGAGTTATTGCAGTGAGATTTTTAAGAAACTTCTTCTATGTCCACACCCTGTTGTAATTTCAGTTTTTTTTCTTGCAACTGCTTTCTTTAGCCTTTAGAAGGGCCCTGGATAAAATGAATGTTTTCTTTGATTTCTTTGATGTACTCAACTTTCTGCAGTTCTCTGTTTTTCTTCAACCTACTCATTATAATAAGTTTACCTTGGAATTTCTGTTTAATTCTCATCACTTCATTCCATAGTTTTTGTAGGTATTTGACTGGTTCATCCCTATACTTTTCAATTAAAATAAATTACCCACTCTAAGTTCTTCATCAGCTGCTTTCCAAAATGCTTTTTTCCACCTGATTTGAATTCTTGTGCCTACTCTCTGATCAAATGACAAGTTTGAGAAGTGGTTGAACTGAATTCTTTAAAACATCTTATCAGTTGAGCATAGACTTAGGGAAATTGTAAAAGTCTAATATTGTCGCCTAAGTGCTGTGATTTGATAATAAAAATATCTCAGATATAATTTTGATTATGCCATTTTTTTCTTTTGTGGTTATAGTTTATTTTTTTAATTGTGGTGTAATTGGTTTTACATCGCTTGTGTGTTAGAACTATAGAATCTCCACCCTCAATTGGTGATAAGAATTTATACACGTTCCAATATGTATCTTTAAACAAAGGTGACTTGCATTGCTAAAAGCTTTTAAGTTAGAGGACTACTTTTTCCATACAATTGGATGAACTTTTCTAATGGCTTGTGTTGCATTACAAGCTTTGATGTTAAGAATTATCTTGCTGTATGATAGGAAAATACAGATATACTGGGTGTACCTGTTTTTATTCTACCAAAAAGTCCAAATAATAAATAAGCACCATTATTTTTGTTTTTTTCTTGTAGTTATGTGCTGCTCATCTCCCAGTTGAATCAGAGGCACCACATCATTATCAGGCAGTTTGTCGTGCACTGTTTGCAGAAACAATGGAGCTACATACATTTCTTACTAAAATTAGGAGTGCAAAGGAGGTAAGCACTACTGCTTTCATAGTTACTAGCATTGTGAAAGATAAACTATAATTATCAACTTTTTAGTTTCACTAATATTTATAAATATTTAAATAAGTAAAATATTTATTGCCATCCATCTGATTAAAAGCCTTTAGAATAGAAGCATTTATCCAAAAATCCTCTTTACCCTTTGAGGCTTGTACCATCCAGTCCTGTCATTTTAAAACTTCTGTCACTCTTATCTATTATTTTGAGTGAAATCACTGATAAAAAGAAATTATAGCTTTGTATCCTTCAGTCCCTCTCTGATAATACTCTGCTTACTTGAACATACCTTTGTCCTTGTAATATCCTGTGATCATCCCACCTTGGAAGTCCCTAATTAATATAGCTCCTCATCATGTATAGAGTAAAATTAAACTCCTTTGTATTACTCTCAAGGCCCTCATGGTATTTTTACCAGCTTACCTTTCCCCAACTTTTACTGTACCTTCTTTGCATTTTATGCTGTCCAGTCAAATTTATTTGTAGTTTCTGAATTAAATCCTTGTACATTTGTGATTCTTACATATTCTGTTCTTTCTGCCTGAAACTTTTCTCTTCCCTTGTCCACTTGATGAACTCCTATTTATCTACCTGATATAATCTTCCTCCTTTAAGTGTTACAGCCTCCTACCTCTACATTTTATTCATCATCTATCCCTTCATTTCTCAATGTTGTAGTAATTATTTGCTCTTTGTAATTTTGTCTCCATACTGGATCAGGTGTTTCTTGAGATAGATGACTGCATTTTAAATCATCTTTAAATTAATAATTCATATTAATTTAATAAGAATTAAATGTGAACATAGGAACAGTGAACATAGGAAATAGTCTAGAAACATCTATTGCACTGAAATAATTTATACATTGTGCCTATGCTTTTCCAGAACTTCAGGGTTTGCTGCAGGTTGAAGTAAGATTGGGAAGCATTTCTGACTATGAGAAACTTTGTAGCCAAGTATATCTAGTAAATATGAGAACTTTTATGGTGCTGTAGGTGGGGCTTTGAGTTCCTTTGCCATTTTTAACAAAATTTTGTTTAATGGGGTTAATAAGGTAAATTATAAAATATGTGTAAGTCCTAATACTTAAGGACATTCTATAGTATTTAATTACAGATTTTTGCTTTGTAAAATGCCTTTCAACACTAAAATTTTAGGACTATATAAAGGAATAAATAAGACATATATAAGATTTTCAGGATATGTAAGATTTTAGGAATATACCTATTTTAGGAATAGGGTTCAATGAATTTCCTTTTTCTCTGCAATGTATGTGGCTTTCTTGAAATTACAGATTTGCATGCATTTGTATACATATGGTAGTCATTAGTCATTTTTATCTTTTCTTAGAAGTACTAAATTCTCCCGAGTAACAAAATATTTTATTGATATTTTTCTAAAGATCTCAGAATAAATTTTATGAATCAGACTATCTTCTGTACATATGAGTTAGTATATACCAAGTGAAATTTTTCAGAATCACAGTTTCTGATTCAACAAAATGAAAATATCTGTGTGTATAAAATTAATATAAAATTTTAGCATAGGAATGTTTGAACTCAGTAGTTGGTGATGTTCCTGACCAAAAGTAATTTAATTATATTAATTTCTATATATGCTAAATTGACAATAATCTGTAAATCTAAATAAAGATAATAATCTATAACTCTAATAAAACAATAATCTACTTCCAAATATTAGAGTTGTTTGTAAAGTGTTAATGACATTTACTAGACCTGAATACTTTACTAGACCTGACTACATTATAAAGTACAAGTTCTTATAGACCATTATCTGTTTACTTAGAAATTAAATTTTCATGCTAATATCTTTTCATTATGTTTTGATTGCCTTCTTAAGCAGTGAATAAGGTCCTTTAAGGTTATTCTCTGAATGATAGAGTTTTGGATAGGTGTGTTGTTACTGTTGTCTCAGAGGCAATTTGATATCCTCGAGAGTAAGTACATATTGCCTTGTGTCATAGCAAGTTGATACCCTGTGCGTAAGCTTAGATAGAAGGACTGAGCAATCCATTTAATGCATCAGGTTGTACGAAAGAAGAGACAGCCTGTGCCCAATGCCAGTGACCTGCTGCTGCTGAACTGAGTGATACAGATGTGTGAATGAGGAGGAATGAAATTGGTAGTTGAGGAAAAAGAGCATTCATGAGAGAATGTGTGAGCACATATACATGTCTATCTGTCTTTTTCAAGTGGGAAAAAGATGAGAGAAGTGAAGGTATTATATATGTTGAGGTATAAAATAAGAGACGGATGGGAAATAGGAAGTAACAAAATATAAGACATGAGATGAAATAATTTTTCAGACCAGAAAATTGATTTTATTCTACTACACTCCTCTCCATCATTGTCTTGTATTGAAAAGTATATAGTATAATTGTTTCCCCTCCATTCTCCAGTAAATATGTTTCATAGTAAAGTTCTTTTACAGTAAAGATAAACTATATTAATTGTATTTAGCAAAATGAAACTTGATGTATCATCAACAGTACACTGTTTATAATGAATCTTTCTTTTGAAAGAAGGATCCTTTTTTTAAGCAAATAACTCATTTCACAATTATATATCAAGTATATTGACTGTGGTCATTTATAAAACCCCTTTACTGCTGATGATTCATATTTCTTCACTTGTTTTTCATGTGACCTCTTAAGCAAATAACCTTTGCTATATTTCTGTTTACCTTAAAGAGGGAGGAGAGAACAATTAGACATGTGGAGGTTCCTCCTAGTCATAAAATTCTCTACAGTTTTGTGACTAATTTTTAGTCATTCAACAAATTTTCTTTCAGTTTTGTGTCTCTTGTGCAGGAAAAATGTTAACAGATAAACATTTTAAATGCATCCCCAGTAAATTTTGCTTTTCTATTATATACTACTTTATATTAAATTTTAATATGGGGGTGAATTTTATAGAAAAACAATATGATGCTGTCGATACATTAATCAAATTCCAACATGCTTGTAGACCTTTCAAAGACACAGATTTGATTTTTTTAATTAGTGAGCTAGGATGGCACTCAGTATTGATGTCAGTATGACTCAAAATTAAATTCTGTGCCGTAAGATCATAGTAGAATAGTAGAAAATCCCAGAAAAGAAGAAATTATGAACACTAAAGATAAATTGCACATTATGAAACATATTCATGTTATTGTAGTATAAACTTATATTAGAGGGCACATAAAATAGATGAAGTTGTCATTTCTGTTTACTAGGAAATTATGTACTCAAAGTGATGAAAGTTTTCTGCCCCCTTGCACTTTTATATGTCTTACATACCCCCAATACTAAGACAGAGTATTCCAAACATTTTGTCTTTGAGGTGTAAGATGGCTGATAGAGTTAAGACATCTTGGATTTCTTCAGTAGCAGGCTCTACAGGTGTGGATTGTCATTTCTGATTATACGATATAAAGATCTTTGATCTCTTCTCAAATGTGACTGCACCTGCGGTTCTTAATTAGTTTCTTGTTGACATCTTAAACTTCTCTTATAAATTATGTCTTCATTCACCCTTTTAATTATGGTTTTTCATTTGCATCCTTTAGGTCTCAGCTGGAAGGATAGCGTTAGCCCTCGCTTAAATATGTGTGTATATTTACTTCATTCAGTCTTTTTAAAAATGAAAATAACATCCTGTCTATTTCTTTCCTGGCAGCTATCATAGTTTGTAGTCATTGTTGGTTTTTCTTATTCAGTTATCTGCTGCTATAGTTTCGTCTTACTGAAGGCTGGAACTTTCTCTCATTCACTCAGTATAAAATGGCCTCTATAAATATTTGATCAATGTTGAATGAATTAGAGAATCTGTGGTTCAGTATTATAGATCTGATTTCCTACCACATATTTTGAATCATGGTCCCCTGACACTCTTGTCTTTAGTATGCAAAGCCTCTTTCATATGCTCACTACCTGGACCTTCCTCCTATAGTGACTGGCATCTCTTGCCTGGTCTGTGGCAAAGCCTCCTAGTGTTATTTCCCTTCTCACCTTAGTCTGTCCTCCAGTGTTATGCCCCCATGTAAAGATTTTGTTGACTACTTGATACTTGTATATGGTAATCTTAGGTTCTTCAGGTAATTAAGGGGCCTTTCACATATGACCTCTTTGAGTTCTCCATTTCATTATTATAGGTGTGTATTCTGTGACCCTTTGTCCATTACTTTTCTTAAAATTTTATTTATTTTTATTCTTTACATCATAACCTCGGTAAATGGTTATTGGGATACCTCCCCCTCCCTGACACCCCTTCATTCACTCAGACCCCTCTCTCTTTGTTGTTAACCTATGTTGTCAATTAGTCTCTTTCCTTCCTGTGGCAGTGTGCTTTCACTGGGTGAGGGACTGTGTTCTTAGGACAAGGCAAACCATGCTGGTAGGTTTTCAGTGTTAACCTTGCATTGGGTAGCCAGTCTGTATTTATTTGTGAACTGTCCATGTTTTCTTGTTATAGTCTGTCTTCTCCAATCCCTTGTCTGTGTTGTTTTGCTGCTTTACCTTATGGTTCTAGTGTCAGGTTTAGGGGGCATCTCACCCCCAGCCAGTGTCAGTGAAAAACTTTCTCTGTGGATATAGGCATCTGTGAATGGCCATTGTAGGTCATCTCCTCTGCCTGTTTGCAGCTTTGGGCCAGTTTCCCTAAGTCTTTGGCCTTCCTCTCCTGTGGTGGGGAGAGGGGTGCCTTGCTCTCTTTGATGGCATCTCAGAAATGATATCTTGGCTCTTCCAGACCTGGTGAGCCCATAGGTGTGCTTCATGATATCATGTTTCCATAGCCATTTCAGTCTTGCATGCACTGGTTCTCTCGATAGTCCATCTCCTGTGTCTAACTCAGGCTTGTGGGCTGGATTTTTACCTGGTCCCTCACCCGTTCCATGATGGGGTTTGTATTATGTATGCTCATCCTCCCCCTGAAGATTAACTGGAGTAAGAGTGAAATGAAAGGGCTTTCCCGCCCCCCACCCCTGTACCTCCCTGTGTGGGGACAGGGCCCAGATGGTCAGGCATATGCTGTCCCAAGCCACCTTGGGGTAGGGGCTTGACTGAACCATGCCTTAGCCCATCCGGGCTGCACATGACTGCCCCATGCAACCATCTGCTGGTAGATGGGGCTAAAACCCCACCCGGGCTCCCTTCCCAGGCTCTCCGGGAGCAGGGGGCCTACCTGGAGTTCACTGCTGCCTTTGCTCCCCGCTGGCAAAGGAGCTCCTAAGGTCCAGGGCCCCAGGCTCCTTTGTTCATTTCTGATGACCCAGAACTCTGCACCTGCTTAAAATGTCTTTTTTCCCCTCTTCTCTCACTAAGAAAATGCCAGCTTGCTGCCCATACTTACTCAGATGTCCATTACTCTAAAATTCTTTGTGATTGAGGTTTATTTCTTCATTCCCCATGTTATATCACAGGGCATTTTGGCTCTGATTCTATCAGTCATCACCCTGTATCATGGCTATCATTTATAATTATCTCTTCACTAGGCTGTGTACTCTTTAAGGGCTTGAACTTTGTTTATAGTGCCAGCCCTGTCACAGAATTAGGGCCTAGGTCCATATCACTTATTGTCTTTTTAGAGTTCTTTGTTACTTCCTCACTTTGGGGTAGCACTAGGGTCTTTCTTCACTAATGTGAGTTTCTTTTACCCTAATAAATGTCATATTTTGATTCTGATTTGCATTTTCTTGACTGTTTAGCATAGTACTATAAGAACAAATAGAGCAGAATAGAATCAACCTTTTTAGTAGCCCTTCTCTCACTTTCATCCTGCTGTCTAAAGTAAGAAGCTGAGGAGGAGGGTGTAGAGAATGAAAGCTCCTTGATTTTTAAAAAAAATTTACATTCCAAGAGAATTTATATACTTTGAAGGGGGGAAACTCCAATGATCTCAGTAGCAGCTGTAAGCTCAGACAATTTTTTATGTCACTTTCATTTAAAGACTAGTAATCTTTGAGTATCTCTCATTTACTATTTATGTTAGCACTTTAATCCTCATGATAGTCCTATTAATTAGATAGTGTTACTCTTTTCCACTCTCCTCATTTCATAGATAGGAAAACTGACACACAATTTAACAAACTATAATGAATTAGCTGCTTGTGGTAATAGGAAGATTTAGGATTACTGCTACTTTTTAAAGTTTAGGAATTGTGACAAATAGCAAAGATGGATGTTGATGTAGGAGTTCAGAATGTGAAGAAACTGCTTATGAATCTCAATATAGGAGAAACTGAAGGAACTGGGGATTTTAATGAAGACAAGAGAACACAGTGGCCTTATTTAGTTATCACAACTGCAGATGCATGAAGAAGCACTAGATTTCAAAGCAGTGGATAATTGTCAAAATTCATTTACTCATACGATAGTCATTTGTTCTGTATCTCCATTACAGATGCTACTACAATTGGATAATAGCTAATATTATTCTGATCAAATGCTTTTCTAAGACATTTTTTATGAGTGTTGATTCATGTAGTCTTTACAACAAGCCATGCATTACGTGTGATTATAATTTACATTTTCATTGGGAAAACAGTGGTAAATATGGTACTCTAATAGGAATGATGGTCTAGGAGCACCATTGTAGCAGTGTGGTGTGAGGGTCATGCCTGTGAATACAGGCACATGGAAGCACCTGAGAACAGGATTAAACCTAAAAAAGGATGCATACAGGCTACATATATAAGGCTACAGCTGTTTCTAAGTAGCAGTGTGCCGCCAGTGTCTTGATTTTCTAAATGTTTCTATGACTCTCACATGTGACTTTAAGCCTCATCAGTCAAATTTTGAATGGTTATATCTTGCTCCAAGTTTAGTAGTATTCTATTATAGAAATAATGAGAGATGATTTTTAGGTGCTCAGATTGGAGCCAGTTTATTCTGAGGTGGTAATATTTGACCAGATATTGAAATAATGGGGTAAGAAGATGAATTGAAAATAAGCATTGTTTATATGAATTTACAAAAGATTATATAAATATATTCATACCCTGTTTAAGCAGAACTACTGTGACACCTTATTAAGCAACTTTAGCTGGTTCTATTTAAGAAATCATAATTTCATGATGATATCTTTGAGCTTGATGTTTTCTTTTATGTTTTTTTCTAAAATACTCTTAGAAAGTTTGTTTAAAATAGAAATAGAACATTACATAGTATAAAGTATTTTCTATTACTACAGGAAAAACAATGTTTTGGAAATTGACTAGACTACTATAAAATTTTTGCAGTGTTTTTTGAAGTCATATGACATTTTATAATCTGCAATTAGTTAAAAAAAATCAACTACAGACATTTCCCACCCACTATGTCTACCAGCCAATAACCAAGTTCACTATGCTAAGATATTGGCTTGTGACATGAATCCAGACTATCAGGCTGTTTGTATACACTGACAGAGATAAAATCACCAGACGTCTATCTCATTCACATATTGGAAGTGCATTTTAATTAGCTTTCTCAAATTCCTCTCTCTCCTGCGTGCTCTAACACCTCTAGTAATAAAACTGTGGCATTTAAGTTAGTTGAAAATTTCTCCCTGGATCTAATATGTATTTGTATTCCTCCAAGTAGTAAGCATATCTTTTCCTAAAGAGACAATCTACCACCAAATGTCTAATGAAATCACCCTCATTTGTAACTTTTCAGGGTCTTTATCAAAGCCAGTCTTTTTCTATTTGATTTATTGTTTTATGAATGTTAGTAAATGTACAGAGTACTCACCTCTTCAGCAATATTTAAATTTTACCCTTTGTGCCTGTTATCTTTGTCCTTGTTAAAATGTTTCAGAAAAGTAATTTACCTGAGGTCATGCAGGCATTCTTGTACATCTTAGGTCCTATAACACTTTAATTTTATTAATTTCATTTAGCAAAATTAAATTTAAAATTCCTGTACTTTAAAATTCAGGAAATATAAAAATATGACAGTAAGTTGTACCTTTCTAGCAAAAAATATTGCTAATTTCAGAGATAGTTTATTCAAAACTAATAAAAATGGATCCATATCTTATCTTCTTTGTACTGTTCTGAACTTTCACTTTTTTCATTTAATAAATTGATCTTGGAAATCCTTTCATATTAGTGCATAGTTTCTACTTGTGTCTTCATAATGTTTTGTTGTGTGCCTGAAATGTAACTGGTTTAATCAGTTCTCTGTTGCCAACTGTTAAATTACCTGCGATTTTTAGTTTTATAAACAATGCTGAAAGTGAATAATTTTTAATATATTATTCATGGATGTGATAATTTATGTGAACAAATACCTGGCAGTACAATTGCTGGGTGAAAGGAAATGTGCATTTAAAAGGTCGACAAAATGTGACATTTTCCTCCATAGACGATTACTACTTGGTACTCTCCTTAGCAATATGTGAGTATGTGTCTGTTTTCCTACATCTTCACAGTGCGTTCTCTAAGTGACAACTGAAAATTTGTATCTCCTTAATGTTAATTTAATTTCCTTTTATGAGTGAAGTTAGGCATCTTTTCTTATGCTTTTTGTCTGACAAAGAGCCATTTGTCTGTTTCCTATTTCTGCCTTTTGCCCGTCTTTCTAATGGTTTGTTTGTCACTTTTTGGTTTGCATTATATTTTTAAATATATAAGGTATATTTTCTATGACATAGTTTGTAAATCTTGTCTATTTAATGAGAATTTTGTAATGGTCATCTTTGTACATCTTTAGGTGTGAAGAGTTAATGGGTACAAAACTGAAAGGACACATATGACTAGGAAATACTGGAAGTCCAGCTACTGAGGGATAGTCACTAAACACTCAGCTAGTATATCTGTGTATGTACACAGTAATATTGGAAGAAAAGAAGAATATTTCATTCATAGAAACTAAAAATAAATTTCCTGCATTTAGATGACTTTATCTGTAGTTTTTCTCATATCTCCAGTATACATTCAAATTAAACTTTGCAGAGTAACAATTATTTATAGTTTAGTATCATACCATTTTAGATTACATAAAATGTTGTGATTTTGTCATGTATTTTGTAGTTGCTGTCTTTTCCCTAACCCTCCTTTTGAGTAGGAGCATGTTATTTTATCTTCAGGAATGTGCCATAAAGCTTGATGAAAATATAAATCGTATTCTTTACTACTTAATATGCTTGGGAGACTTTCAATTATCAGAAAAACTATTGGGTGGGGGGTGGCATTGTACCCTAATTTCCAAAGTATTAATTTTGACTGATAAATATAATGAAATCTTTTACTTCCTATTTTATTTTGGTCTTTGGTAAAAATATCTGAATTGGAAAGGGCATCATTTTCTTAATCTGTGTGACTGATATGTGGTTTTTTTTTTATTTATTATTGACAGTATTTGTATTAGTGACTGTTGTTTGTGAAATTTAATAGTCTAATTTTTTGAAAGCATATAAACTTTTCAATGAGTATAAAGAAATATAGGTTTATTTTATGTTTGTTCATGAACTTTCAAACCATATTCCTTTTTATACATATTATTATTATGATAAGCAGTTTTAACTAGAAAATGATGATGATTTAAAATGTTGTAAAATATTTTTTTGATGCATGAGTATATTTATAGGGCTGGTCCCATCTAAAGAGACATTTGTTAAGATCAACTAAGATTTAATCTAGACACATGAATTAAAGTTGTTCTCTGAGCATTTAATATGCTTTTGACTCAGATTTTATTTCTAAGATACCAGGAACTGAAAATGTTGGCAGGAAGCAAGTTCTAATTGCTAGTTTGAGAATGGTTATGTCAGAAATAGGGAAAGTTAATTGCCATGTGGCTGCTCTCAATTGGAATTTTATCACCATATTCTAAGCACCTGTTAAAGTTTTATTTTGGCATCTGTTATTACATTTGTGCAAGCAAAAAAAATTCAGAAGCTGAAATACAGTTGGCAGAAGTTGTCTCTAAAACTAGAAAAATCTGTAATTTATTTTCAAATAACTCAGTGTTTCTTACTAACTAGAATATCTTTTCAATGATTTGATTTATTTTTAATTGATTTTATATGTTTTCTTATATTTTATATATTTGTATACCCTGAAGTTCTCCCACCACCATGTCAGATTCTTGATAATTTTGTATTGATTTATTTCTAAGTCTGAATTTGACTTCATAAAGAGGTTAGAGAAAGGTTGTGTTTGGTAAAAGAGTAGAATGTTTTTGTGGTGGAATGAAAGTGCTGACAATCAGGTCCTCATAGGTGTTCGCTGACTTTTGGTAAGTAGTACCTGCTACTGTTTGATTTGGATAGATTTCATACTTACTCCTTCACTATTACTATATATAATTTTAGCAAGATCCCAAAAGTGATTATTATTACCTGCAAATAAATGAGAAAATAAAGCTGCATTAGAACACTTAAATAACTTCTTCAAATACACAGTTACATGGGGAGGTTCCTCAAATTATTAAAAACAGACCTACCATATGACCCAGTTGATTCCATTCCTAGGAATCTATGCAAAGGAACAAAAACATTAATTCAAAAGGAAACTTGCATTCCTATGTTTATTGCAGCACTTTTACAACAACTAACATATGGAAACAACCTAAATGCCCAGAAACAGATGACCAGATCAAGAAGGTGTGTGTGTACACATCTTCACACACACACACTGTGGAATACCATCAGCGGTCAAAGATAAACTCACAGAATTCACAGCAATACAGATGAAAGTAGAAGGGGTTATACTCAGTGCAATAAGAAGGGAAAAGAAAATAATGGCTGGTTTCACTTATAGGAGAAATATAGGGAGGCCAAACAAAGGATCAAGAAAAAGAGAAAACTTGCAGGCAAACTCTACATCTGAGGCACACAGCAGAGGAGAGGGAAGGGTCACAACAGGGGAGGGAAGAACACCAAGGGACTGTGGTAACAGTTCTTGGGTGATGTGGTGAGAAACATAAAGGGACTACACCTGAGAAGAGAAATCATATATCAAATGTGAAATATCAAATGAAATCAAATGAACACCAACAGTAGAAAATAGAACTCTAATAAAAAATTAAAGTTTTAAATAAAAAATACATAGGAAATAGTTGAGCTATATTTGTGCTGTTTAGAAAAATAAAGATGAAAATCCCAATTGTTTTTTTTTTTCCTTCTCAATTAACAAAACACAAAAACGATCTCTTGTAAGTTTACAGTCTATCAGGGAGAAGCAGACTGTAAATATTAATAAAGTGTATAGATTGAAGGCAGGCAGAAAGAGTTGGGAAAAGCACATAAAGGTAGGGGCTTACTGGTGGTGTAGAACTGGGCTTGAAATTTATTTCAGATCATCAGAGTAGGTCCTACTGAGAACATGAAATTTGAGCAAGAATAAGAAGGATATGAGTAAATTAGCTAAGTAGATATCTAGGGCATTCTACGTTCTAGAGAAATGCAGATGCCCCAAGGCAGACTAGAATGGGAAGAGACAGTAGGAAGTTGGGTACTTATGCCAGCTCCCATTTTTGGGGGAGAGAGTGCTACTACTGTTAGGATCGTGGCCTGAGGCACCCAGAGGCAGTTTACCTCTCTAAATCTTTTACCTTTTCAATTGTAAAAAATTAGAAGGAAGATACTTCTAGTCATCTGAAAAATATATTATTCATCATTAATTGGTCTGGAGGGTGGGACCTGAAGTATAGTCTTCGGAGAAACAAAATAAACATGTGTATTTCTCCTTTTTGGTCTCCCCACTGAATTCTTATTTGGGTATTTCTTGAAGATTGTAGACTTGGGTTGAAAACTGTGACTTCAATCATCAGATTTTTTTTAAAAAAGATACCCAGTGCTCCTTAGATATGAATATCAGAAAAAACTATGTGTCACTACATCTGACACATATTTCAAGATAGAAAACTCAGAGCCCAAATTTAAAAATAATGCTTGTTGCTTAGGTTTTGACGTCATACCAGATTTTAAGTGCTCATTATCTACAAAGCCCAGTTACAAGTCATAACATCTATTCTTTTTCCTTGTATAATATCAGTTCATAAATACTCAATATAGAAAAAGTAAGGAGCACCGTGCAGTTGTGTGTCCTAGTGTCTGAGACCTGGTGCCATTGCAGCTTCTTCAGATCTGCTCCCTCATTCCCCCTGAGTCCGTCAGTTTCTGTGAGCTTTATGTTCCCTATAGCATCTGGTGTTGGAGTTCACCAGTCAATTGATGCTGAGCATGCCCTGTAATTGCCTTTATCACTGCCTTAGCACCCTCCCATAGCCCAAAGCAGCAGCAAGGTGAAGAGTAGAATGAAAATATTCTTAACACATACACAAAACAGATGTGTTTGGTGATGGAGATTATAACTTATTACCATACCCATTTTGCGTTACATAATTGCATCAAATGACAATAAATAAGAGGCATTTTAAATATGGGGCATCAAAAAGTGTCAGTGTTTATATTAGCTCTGAGAATACAATTCTGCCTCAGAAGTTTGAGAGAGGTCAAATAAAAAAAACTACAGTGTTCATAACAACTATCAATGAAAATGATATAGCACTATAAATTTGTATAAATAGGAAGACTTGACTTAACCAAAGAGGAAGGGAAGCTTTCACTGAAAAACTGGTGATTCTGTTGGCATCTGAAAGAACTGTGGTCAATAATATAAGAGACCAGAAGTGGGGATGAGCAGAGGGAGTGTTCAAGGAAAGATCACTGATATGTCCAGGCAAAAATAAGTATTTTGGGATTAAGGGATTTTTAGTGCCTGAAGTATACAAAAAAATTATGTGGAAGATTTAATGATAGGTTGAATATGTGAATTGTAAAAGAAAAAAAATGTTAATATAAGTTTAAACGCTATGAATTAATTTTGTAACTGAAGAATTTACCACAAGGTCCAAAAGGAAATTAGAGTGAGCAACCTCAGTTCTTTGCTGTGTAGGACCATTTCTAATTTAGTTTACCAAGTGATGGAAAGAAACTTACAGAGGAATAGATTCTGGTTTATCTGCTTTAATACTTCTGAGTATCTTTTATCTGAAAGTAACTTAGGAATTTTCATTTGAGAATGTGGAATAATAAAATCTTAATGCCTACATGTTTTTATTTTATTTGGTAGAATCTCAAAAAGATTCAAGAAATGGAAAAGAATGATGAATCTCACACAGACCTAGAGGAACTGAAAAATGCTGACTGGGTAAGATAACTGGATATTCTCTCTATTCTATTTATTGTTGAAGAAATAGTATAGTGTATTTTTAAATACATATTTAGGACTATGATATGAATTGTGATTACATAAACTTGAATTCATAGTCTTACATTTGAGGAAATACATATTCTCTCATTTTAAAAAACTGACTATTAGAACCAACCCAGTATTTGTGTGGATTTTGGTGTTTTCAAATACAGATCTACTTATATTAATTCCTTAATTAAAATCTTATCATCTTTCAAGTCAAAGTATAAGCTCTTTCAGGTTAGTATGTGGAAAATAGAGTGTAGTGCATTCATTTATCCAGTGAATATATATATATATATATATATATTACTGGATGAGGGGTCTTGAGTACCAAAGGAATAATATGGGAGCTCTGCCCTCATTAAAAAACAAACATTGAATCTTTTTCTGTCTAGTTGTTCCAGCAATGACTTCCAATACTGTGTTGAATCATAGCGGTGAGAGCAGACATCCTTATCTTATGCAAAATCTTACTTGAATAGGATTCAGTTTTTCACCATTTAGAACGATGTCAGCTATGGGCTTAATGTATATGGATTTCATTATTTTAAGGTATATATCTTCAGCTTTACAAGTGTTTTCATCCATTTTTTTTGAGACTAGGTCTCGCTATTTTTGCCCGTGGAACCGCAGGCTCTCGTTGTCCGGGGTACCACAGACTCAGGCAATCCCCAGCCTCAGCTTCCCAGGTAGCTGGGATTACAGACGCGCACCACCACGCCCAGCTATTTTTTTGGAACTAGGTCTCGCTATGGGCCCCAGACGGGACTCTAACCGCGATCCCTAGCCCTGGCCGCTTCGCTTCATAGGCTGAACCTTACAGGCACGAGCCACCGTGCCCAGCCTTCAAATATTTTCTTAGCATTTATTGATATGGTCATATAGCTTTTATCTTTCTTTGTGTTGATTTGGTGAATTCCACTGATTGATTTTCACATGCTGAACCACCTTTGTGAATTCCATTTGATCATCTTGTATAGTACTATTAATACATTGTTGTATTTGACTTCTATTTTATCGAGGAATTTTTGTGTCTGTATTCATTAGAGAAAGTACTCTGGTTTTTCTTTTTGTGTTTTATTTTTGGTATTAAGATATATTTAGAAATACTCCTTTCTCAATTTTTTGGAAGTTTTTGAGCAGGAGAGATCTTCATCTCTGAAGTTTTGGTATAACTTGTGAAGCCATCTGCTTATGGATTTTGTTTTGGGGGGGGCAGTTCTGATTATATTTCCAGTTTTCTTGGTTGTGACTGGTTTGTTCAAGTTTTGTTTCTTCCATATTGCAGGTGATTGTAAACTAAGAATTTGTCCATCTCTTCTAGGTTACTAATTTTGTTAGCATGTAAATATTCATAGTAGTCTCTAATTATTCTCTGAATTGCATCTTTCATAATTGTTTCATTTTTTATTCTATTCATTTAAGATTTTGCCTTCACTTTCTTAGTCTTGCTAGAGGTATGTTCATTTTCTTATTTTTCCAAAGAACCAGCTTTTGATTTTGTTGATCTTTGAACTACCTTTTTTTATTTCTTTTTTATTACTGCTTTGATTTGTTGTTTTTTTTTTTGTTGTTGTTGTTGCTGTTTTTGTCTTTTTGTAGGCTTTTGGAGTTGTTTGTTTTTCTAATTCCTCTAGATGAGAGAAAAGGTTATTTATGTTTTTTATTGTTGATGTGGGCCTGTATTGCTATTTCCTTCCATTTTAGCGTTGTTTTTGCTGTATCCCATACTTCTGGAAGGTTATGTCTGCATTGTTATTTGCCTTGAGGAACCATTTTTTATTCTTTGACTCCTTTATCAATGTAGTCATCATTCAGTAATGTGTTGTTCAGTCTCCATGTATTAAAGGATTTCCTTGCTTTCTTTTGGTAGTTTAATATCTAGTTTGATACCTTTATTGTTGAAGAAGATGTTTAGTGTGATTTCAATATTTGTCAATTTGTTTATAGTTGTTCTATGACCTAGTATTTGCCTCTATTCTAGAGAATGTCCTATGTGCCCTTGAGAAAAATATGTATTCTGCTTTTTTAGGACTTAGTAGATTTTTAATGTCTGTTAGGTCCACACAATCTAATTCTTTGATTAAGGCTATTGTGTCACTGTTTATTTTCTGTGTAATGATCTGTTTATTGGTAAAAGTGGGTGCTCATGTACCCTACCACAAATATTTTTCCCTGTGTCTGAGTTGATAGTAGTTACAAATGTATCTTGGTGCGCTTTTATTTGGTAAGTATATCACGTTGATGAGTATTATGTCTTTGTGGTATATTCATTAAACATCCTGTAGTATTCCTCCCTATCTCTTTTTTTAATTGGAAATCTATTCTGTTTGATCTAATTATGGCTGTCCCTGCCTTCTTTTGGGTCCCATTTACTTGTAGGATTATTTCTATCTCTTTACACTGAGCATCTGTTTATCTCCTGCATGTAGCTATGTCCCTTGGAGACAGCCAAAGGTTGAATTTTATTTCCTGATTCAACCATATATTCTGTGTCTGTTAATTGATGAGTTTTCACTATCTTTTTTATTATATAGATTATTTATATATATATATATTTCACATCACTGTAAACTCTGGAGGTCACCCACCACCTCCCCTCCCTGACCACTCCAGCTGCCCCCCCATTGTGTACTTTTGTTTGGTTGTCCATATATTAGTGAAACCATTTAGTTTCTGTCTTTTTCTTTCTGACTTCTAACATGATTTCTCCTAGGTACATTCATGTTACCATAAATTCATCAAATTTGTCATTTTTAATTGATGAGTAATACTCCACTGTGTGTGGAGTATTACTCATCAATTAAATATATATATATATTTATAAATATAATATATATAAATATATATAACACATATTTTTTATCTATTCCTCTGTTTTGGGACATTTGGGTTGTTTCCCTGTCCTTGCAGTTATAAATAGTGCTGCAATAAACATCTGAGCACAGGTGTCCCTTTGTACCCACATTGAGGTCTCCTTTGTGTGGATTCCCAGAAGAGCGATTGCTGGGACAAATGGTAGTTCCATTTCATTAGTTTGCGGGTCCTCCACACTGCTTTCCTTAGTGACTGGACCAGTTTACATTCCCACCAGCAGTGTAAGAGTTGTCCTTTCTCTCACGCCAGCACTTGTTGTTGCCTGATTTTTTGATGTGGGTCATTCTTACTGGTGTAAGGTGGTATCTCATTGTGGTTTTGATTAGCATTTCTCTGATTGCTAGTGACATTGAGCGATTTTTCATATCTTAAATGGGGAAAACTAAAATCATTCCAGTTAAGATCTGGAACCAGGCAGGGATACTCCCTCTCTCCACTACTTTTTGACATTGTACTGAAAGTTCTAGCCAGGGCAATTAGGCAAGAGAAAGATATAAAAGGCATACAAGTAGGAAAAGAGAAACTGAAGCTGTCATTATATGCAGATGATATTATTGTTTATGTAGAGAATCCCAAAAATCTACAGAAAAATGACTTGAAACAGTAAAACAGTTTAGTAAGGTAGCCGGTTACAAAATCAACACACAGAAGTCAATAACCTTCCTATACATAAAAAGCCAAGCAGAAGAAGAAGAAATTTTAAAAGCCATCCCATTTACCGTCACACCAAAAAAAGTAAATACTTGGGAATAAACCTAACAAAAAGCACATGAAAGAACTATACAAAGAAAACTTTAAAATACTGCTAAAAGAGATAGAAGACATAAGGAAATGAAAAAACATTCCCTGCTCATGGATTGGAAGAATTAACATCTTCAAAGTGGCCATGCTTCTAAAAGCAACCTACAGATTCAATGCAGTCCCTATAAAAATCCCAATAACATTCTTTAAAGACATTTTAAAAAATTACAGAAATTCATATGGAATAACAAAAGACCTCAAATATCAAAAAGCCTCCTGGTCAAAAAAAGAGAGAACAGAGGTATAACTGTTCCAGACTTCAACTTATACTACAAAGCCATAATAATTAAAACAGCATGGTACTGGTACAACAACAGACAATCAGACCAATGGAACAGAATTGAGCACCCAGAAATAAACCACATATATATAGTCAACTAATCTTTGACAAAGGAGTAAAAAATTTACACTGCAACAAAGATAATCTATTCAATAAATGGTGCTGGGAAAATTGGACTAAGACATGCAAAAAAATAAACCAAGATACCTCACTCACACCATGTACAAAAGCCAATTCAAAATGGATAAAAGATTTAGATGTTAGACCTAAATCCATAACATACATAGAGGAAAACTTGTGCAAAACCCTCCATGAATTACATTTCAGAAATTCCTTTCTGGACACATCTACAGATGACCAAAAAAATGAAGGAAAATGTAAACAGATGGAACTATATCAAACTGAAAAGCTTCAGTATAGCAAAAGAGTCAACAGAAAAAAGAAAAAGAAGCCCAACCGAAAGGGAAAAATAATTTTGCCCCTTGCAAGAGTGATAAGGGTTTAATAAAGAAGATCCACAAGGAACTCCTACAACTAAACAAAAACAAAACAAGGAGCCCAATCAGAAAATGGGGAGAAGAACTAGAAAGGTACTTCTCCAAAGAGGAAATACAAATGATCAACAGGCATTCTCTATTTATCTTTAAAGTAACTATTGAAATAATTGTCTAAAGGAGAACTTTGTAAGATAAAGTATTCTTGACTGGCAGGTTTTATCTTTAAATATTGGGAACATTAAAAAAAAAAAATAGTGGGAACATGTCACTCCATTCTCTAGGGCTTGTGGTTTTTCTTCAGGGAAATTCAATGTTAACCTTAGAACTTTTATAAATTATTCACTTTTTCCCCTTGCCAGCTTCAGTATTCTGTGTCTTCACCTATTGGAAGTTTCACTAGTATCTTGGTGTATGTCTCATTTGTCTAAGTAACCTTGAGATTTTTTTTTTAAGGTTTCTGAATTTAAATCTTACCTGGATTCAGGAGTTTTACTCCCTTAGTTCTTTAAACATGTTTTCTGTTCCCTTCTCTTTCTTCCCCATTCTCTCCCTCCTCCCCCATTTCTGTTATCCTCATGTTGTCATTTCTCCTGGAGTAGAATAATTCTTTAAGTGTTTCTTCATATTTTTTACTTTGATTCTTTTTTTCCTTTCCTACCAAGATTCTTTGTTCCTTTGCATCTTTAGGTACACTGATTCATTCTTCCATTTGCTCTGTTCTATTTACATTAACTATTGCTGATTTTTTAAATCTTTTTTTATATCCTGAATCACCGTTGTTTTCTTTTTCAAAACTTCAGTTTTTTACTTCTATTCATTGGTTTATTTCTAAAAATATTCATTAGTTTTTCTGATTTTCTTGGTGTTTCTTCATCTCTATGAATTTCTTTATCATGGTAATTTTAAACTCTCTGATAGGAAGAACCTGTCTTCTGTGTCTTTGAAGTTGGGTTCTGGAAATTTTTGTGTTGTTGTATTCTTCTGAAGACTCATAAGAATGCTTCATCTTCTCCCCAGTATATGCTTTGATTTGCTGCTGCAGTAGGTGGATCTTCTACTGAGTGTGTGGCTTCTCACCCTCATTGGCCTAGGGGCTCACTTTTTGTAGTGGTGAAGTCACAGAAAATCACAGGCCCTGGAGCCATTTTGGTATGTCCACCTGTGGGAATTCAGGTATTCACCCACTAGCATGGGCAGCTGTCTAAACTTGGACTCTTAACCTGTGGAGTTCAGGGTTCACTGGAGTAGTGCAGGACCTTGGGCAGCCTTTTCTTTTTGAGAAATTCAGTTAGTTATTTTTTGTAGACAGTTCTTAGGAAATACATCACTTGGTCTTATAATAAACTTAAGTAACTGAACCACTTACTAATTTTAACACACTACATATTATATTTATATAATGATTTTTTTATCTCATTAAATATTTGGTTTTACTATTTACTGAAGTAGAGACTGATACCTTTTCTTATAAGCAGGGAAAGGGAAGTGTTAATTATAATAATATGTATATATTTAATAAGTTCTATATTATTATAAGTACTTTGTATATATTTGTGTCAAAACTCTTGAAGTACAGACTGTTTTTTATAGATTTAAAAAACTGCTATTAAAACAATTTGTCCAAAGACAATAATAATGAAAATTGACATTTTTGAGCATTTTCCATATATAGAACACCGTATTAGCTCTACTATTCTTCACCAGTCATGAAGTACCATTTTCTTTTTTATTTTTTCAATTTTTGGCTTATTTCTTTCACTTAAAAAAATTGTATTGATTACAAATATGTATTTTTTTTTACCAATTGTATACCCTAAAGTGCCCCCATCACCATATCACCCGTGAACTGTCATCCTGATCTCTTGTGCTCATTTCTCCCCTAATTTCCCCTAACCCTCTACCTCCCTTGTTGTATGCTTTAGTTCCATTATAAATTTATTAGTTTTAATTTTTCTTGCCCTTTTGGGTTTTTTTTATATTATTTATAGTTTATTTATATATATATTTCACATCATTGTAATCTCCAGGGGTCACTCACAACCTCCCCTCCCTGGCTGCTCCAGCTGGTTGTCCATATATTAGTGAAACCATTTGGTTTCTGTCTTTTTCTTCTGACTTGTTTCTGCTAATATGATTTCTTCTAAGTATATCCATGTTATCATAAATTCATTGAATTTGTCATTTTTAATTGATAAGTAATATTCCATTGTGTGTATATACCACATCTTTTTCATTTAAATAGTGCTGCAGTAAACATCTGAACACAGGTGTCCCTTTGTACCCACATTGAGGTCTCCTTTGTGTAGATTCCCAGAAGATCAATTGCTGGGTCAATAAAAGAGGCTTAACTATTCCAGACTTCAACTTATACTACAAAGCCATAATAATTAAAACAGCATGGTACTGGTACAACAGTCAGACCAATGGAACAGAATTGAGTGACCGGAAATTAAACCACACACATAAGTCAACTAACCTTTGATAAAGGAGTGAAAAACTTACAGTAGAACAAAGATAGCCTCTTCAATAAATGGCTCTGGAAAAATTGGACTGAGACATGCAAAAAAATGAACCAAGACAACTCCTTCACACCATGTACAAAAACCAATTCAAAATGGATAAAAGATTTAAATGTCAGACCTGAAACCATAACATACATAGAGGAAAACTTGAGCAAAACCCTCCACGAATTAGGAAATCAGAAATCCCTTTCTGGACACATCTACTGATGGCAAAAAAAATGAAGAAAAACATAAACAGATGGGACTACATCAAACTAAAAAGCTTCTATATAGCAAAAGAGACAACAGAAAAAAGAAAAAGATGCTCAACTGAATAGGAAAAAAATTTTGCCCTCCACAAGATTAAGGGGTTAATAATGAAGATCTACAAGGAACTCACACAACTGAACAAAAACAAAACAATCAATCAAAACATGAAGAGAAGAATTGAAAAGACACGTCTCTAAAGAGGTAATACATATGGCCAACAGGCATATGAAAAATTGCTCAAAGTCACTAGCAATCAGGGAAATGTAAATCAAAACCACAATGAGATACCACCTTCTTGTTCTTTTGTTTTCCGTAAAACCCACATATAAGTGAGACCATCCAGTATTTCTCTTTTTCTTTCTGGCTTATTTGCACTAAGATGATTCCTTCTAGCACCATTCATGTCCACAAATGAAAGGAGTTTGTCTTTTGATTCTTGAATAATATCCCATTACATAAATATGCCACAACTTTTTGATCCATTTGTCTGTTTTGGAGCATTTTGTTTCCATATCCTGCTGTTAATAGTGCTGCGATAAACATAGGAATGCATGTTTTCTTTTGAGTTAGTGATTTGGTATCCTTTGGTATTCCCATAAGTGAAATTGCTGGATCAAATGGTGTAGTTTCATTTTCAATACCTTGAGAGTTCTCCTCACAACTTTCCATAGTGGACTATATTCATTCCCGCCAGCAATGTGAAAAGTGTTCCTTTTTCTCCACCTCCACACTAGCACTTGGTGTTGACCTTTTTTTTTCATGTGGGTCATTTCTTACCATGTGAGGTGGTATCTCATTGTGGTTTTGATTTGTATTTTCCTGATGATAAGTGATGTTGAGCCATCTTTTCATATGCCTGTTGGCCATTTCTATTTTCTCTTTGGAAAAACTATCTTTTAAGTTCTACTGCCCACTTTTTGACTGGGCTCTTTAAGTCATGTGAGTTTTTCTGTGGGTCTTTGCTCTCAGATCCTTACCAGTTGAGTAGAGTACAAAACTATTTTCCCATTCAGTTGGGTGTCTCTTTGTCTTGGTCATTGTCTCTTGCTGTACAGAAGCTTTTCAAGTCCCAGCTGTTTATGTTTTCCTTCATTTTCTTTGTCCTTATAAAAGTGTACTGGAAGATGTTTCTGGTCATGGAGCGTTTTGCTTATGTTTTAACTATATTTTATGTGGCTTCAGATCTTACGTTGTCTTTTATTCATTTTGAGTTGGTGTTTGTATATAGTGTGAGGGATTTATTGTTTTCTTCAGTTTTTTCCATATAATTTATAGGGTTTTCTACAAACCCTGCAAACAGTGAGGTTTTACTTCTTCCTTCTTTATTTGGATTCCTTGCATATTTGTCTCCCCTTATTCTCCAGCCAGGACTTTCATTGAAAAACAGTGGTGAGAGTAGACAGCTTTGTCTTGTTTCCAGTACCAAGTGGAAGACTTTCAGTTTTTTGCTGTTTAGCATGATATTGCCTGTGGGTTTGTCATGTATTGCTCTTTATTATGGTTACGTATTTCCTTCCATCCCCAAAATGTTGAGGTCCTTCACTATAAATGGATGTTGAACTTTGTCAAATGCTTTCTCAGAATCTATTGATATGATATGATCATATGTTTTTCTTTCCTTTTTATTGATGTGTTGGATTACATTGATTTATTTTCGGGTGTTGAACCATCCTTGTTTCCGTGTGATAAACTCTACTTGGTTGATAACAATTCTAAAACTGTATTCATCTCTTCAAGGTTGTTGAATTTGCTTGCATATAAACATCTGTAGTAATCTCTAATTATCCTCTGGATTTCTCCTTTGTTGTAATTTATCTCTGCTTTCATTTGCCATTCTATTTATTTGAGTTTTCTCCCTTTTCTTCTGTGTGAGCCTACGTAGGGTTTATCTAATTTGTGTATTTTTTCACATTGGGGAAGTTCTCTTCAGTTTTTTCCTTGAATAGTTTGTCTCTCTCCTTCTGGGATTCCTATGATTCTTATGTTTCCTTTCCTCATGGTTTCTGATAATGCTTGGAGTATTTTATCATTCTTCTTCTTTGCACCTCTCTTTTTTTTTTAATTCTTTTTACACCTGAATCTTAGAGTGCTTATTGATTCTTTTATGTCTTCTGTCCTTTCTTCATAGGTTTTCTTTAGTTCGTCCATTGATTAGGTAGCATCCACCATATGTTTTTTAAGTTTCATTTTCATTCCTCATTTCATTTGATTACATTTTGTATTCTTTTCTTACTTTGCCTTTTCTCTTAAATCCTTAAGTGTTTTCATTATGGTGGTTCTGAATACTTTTTCAGTTCAGTTGAAATTGTCTTCTGTATCCATGCTGTTGATTTCAGTGGACCTACTTTATTTTATTTTGATTACAAATATACAATTTATACATATTATATATATATAGTTGTTGTATACCATGAAGTTCTGCCACCACTATGACACCTGTGAACCATCATTTTAATCTCTTGTATTCATCCGTCCCCCTCCCTTGCTGTAATCTTTGGTTCTTCTGGGACTAACTTTCTTTCTGTTGTGTATTATTCTCTGGAGCATTTGTTTGATCATTCATGATTTTCTTTATTCCCATAGTTTTCTTTGGGTTTGTTCTACCCATGATGCCGCTGTACCACTGATGCTGGTGGGCATGATTTCTTGGAGATCTTCCCAGGTCATGGATGTATCTTTCCAGTGGCTGGGCTGCTGTGGTTCGTGTGCAGGGGTAGTGGTATAGATCCCTGCCACTCCCTCTACAACTGTCAGTTGGACTGCTGCCGATGACAGGCAGGGCTTCTGGTCACTCCTGTGCTGTTGTTTTGGGCTACTAGAATTGAAGAGTGGAAGTTCCCATAGTTTTCATGTGGGCTTGTGACTGCCAGATGGCCGATGCCAGCGAGTGGGTTTCCAGGTTAACACTGTGGCAGATGGGCCTTGACTGTGGGCCTTTCCTGAAGCTCCTGCCTGGGCACTCTTCTGCTGTGGCAAATGCTATATATATATATACACACACACATACACATATATCCACATACATATATATGATAGGTTATATTTTTTTGTTTTCTTTGGTATATTCCAAGAAACAGAACTGTTGGATCACATGGTAGTTCTATTTAAAACATTCTAGGAAATTCTCCACTGCTTTTCATAATATTGTGTCAGTTTGCATCCTCACCAATAGTATACAGCATTCTCCTTTCTTCACATCCTCACCAACACTTATCTTTTTTATATTAGTCATTCTGATAGTAGATACAAGATGATATCTCATTATGGGTTTGCTATGTATTTCTCTGATTAATATATTGAATATCTTTTCATTTGCCTGTTAGCTATCTTTATATCTTCTTTGAAAAAATGGTTATTTAGATCCTCTACATAATCCTAAACATACAACTTTTTGTTATTGAGATGTATAAATTCATTATATTTTTTATATTAATCCCTTACAGATGTATGATCTGCAAATAGATTCTCCTATTCAGTAGGTTGCCTTTTAATTGTTATTAATTTTCATTGCTATGCAGAAGATTTTTAGTGTAAAATCATTCCATTTGTTTATTTTTGCTTTTGTTTACTTTGCCTTTGACCTCAAATACGAAGAAAACATCACTAAGTTTGAAAAAAAAAAAAAAGAAAAGAAAGACAGGAAGGAGAAAAACAAAACCAAAAAAAATGAAACCAAAAAAACAAAAAGGGAATGGCAATAATGGTTTTTTTTTTTTCTGTCTTCCTGTTCTAATTCTGTGGGGAGTAGGGGCTATCCCTTGCTGAGTGGTCTGCACTTCAGCTGAACTTCCTCACTCTCCCAAAAAGTGTCTGTATGGGGAGGGGTTCTTCCCAGTGAAATACCTTCAACTGACTTTTTGGGACCCTTCAGGAGGTGGTTTTCACTCCTTGGACTGGCTGGAAGCAGTGACCCAGATCGTGCACCTGTGAGCAGCTACCATGGTGGCATGTTCTTTCAATCCCCTGAGTTCTCCCAGAACCATGGTGTTCCCAGTTGGAGTCAGCTAATATCAGGGTTGGCAGCCAACCCTGATGATGATGATGGTGATGGTGATGGTGATGATGATGATGATGATGGTGATGGTGATGGTGATGGTGATGATGGCTGTGTTTTCAGCTGGATATGGGTGCCTTCTCCTGCAGTATGCAAATGGACCAATATGGCAGCTGGCTCCAGAGGAGCCGCCACTCTCTGAACAGACTGATGCCTTTGGGTTTTCGTTCTCCAGTTCTTGGTCTTCTTAGAGATCCTGTGGTGTTCCATTGTAAGAGTCTGAATTTTTTCAGAAGTTTGTGTCTGTCTTTTTCTTTTTTAAAACTGTTTTTAGGAAAGTTATTGTTTCGGTCCCCCTGGTCCACCATGTTGTGGGCATTTCCCATTTTCTTTCATTAAGGAGCAATATAAGTTTCAGAAAACTGAAGCATTTGCTGGGTGTCAAATATCTAGTAGGTAGTTTATATCAACTAGCTATTGTGACAATAATAGCTACAACAAAATCACAGTAGCATAAAACAAGAGCATTGAGTCTGTAGATGAGTTGGTAATGCCAGTCTACATTTGTTTTCTTCTCATGGGTGGTCATGGAAATGGGCATCCCGACAGTTCAGGCCCTGATGTTCTTGTTGTGGTAAGAGAATTTCAAGTCCATTTGTATTTGCTTTTTTTTTTAAATTTTATTCATACTTTAGATTTTACAGTATAGGCAAATGATTATTGGAGAGCCTCCCCTCCACCCACCGTTGACAACCCCTATGTTCACTCCAGCCCCTCTCCTTGTTGTTTTTTGGTCTATGTTAAGTCCTTTGGTTAAGCCTTTAGTCATGTTATTTCAACCAGTATTTCAGTGGCAAAACAATCATGTAGCCAAACTCCAAGTCAGAGTGTGGGAAATATATTTCATCTCTCAGTGAGCAAAGCCATATGACAAGGTATAGAGACAAGAAGCCATGAAGAACTGAAGTCATTCATGCAACTGTGACAGTGAATGAATTAGGATTTATACCCAGTTCCCTCCTCCGTATCTACTGACTTTATACACACTTTAGTATCATGAATTATAGATTTTAAAATGAATTTTGTTTGGTTTTACTCACTGTTTTTTTTAATCTGTTCTCTTTTTTTTTTTTTTTTTCAATAGAAGCATAGCTATGTAGATAAAACTACTAAGTTTATCCACTGACGTCACCTCACCCTTTGTTCTTTCAGGCTCGATTCTGGGTACAGGTGATGAGGGATTTACGGAATGGAGTAAAACTTAAGAAGGTCCAGGAGAGGCAGTACAATCCTTTGCCCATTGAGTATCAGCTCACCCCTTATGAGATGCTAATGGATGACATTCGCTGCAAAAGATACACTTTGCGAAAAGTGATGGTAAGTAAAAAGACTATTCTTACTGGTGAAAGATGGTATCTCGGTGTGGTTTTGATTTGCATTTCCCAGATAATTATTGATGGTGAGCATTTTTTCATATGCCCATTGGCCATTTGTATTTCCTCATAGGAGAATTGTCTTTAGTGCTTCTCCCCATATTTTGAGTAGTTTTTTTGTCTTGTTTATCTTAAATTTTGTAAGTTCTTTGTGAATCTTTGTTATCAAACCCTTGTCACTTGTCTGGAGGGCAAAAAATTTCTCCCACTGGGTTGAGTTTCTTTTTGTTTTGGTTGTTGTTTCTTTTGCTGTACAGAAGCATTTTCGTTTGATGTAGTCCCAGCAGTTTGTTTTTCTTCATTTTTTCGCCAACTTTGATGTGTCCTGAAATGGATTTCTGAAGTGTAATCCATGGAAGATTTTGCCCAGGTTTTCCTCTATGTATTTTATGTATTTATATGCAAGTCTTTTATCCATTTTGAGTTGGTTTTTGTACATGGTGTGAAGGAATTGTCCTGGTTCATTTTTTTCCAGGTTCATTTTTGTCCAACTCCCCCAGCACCATTTGTTGAAAAGGCTATCCTTGTTCCAATGTATGTTTTTTGCCCCTTTGTCAAAAATTAGTTGACCATAGGTATGTGGCTTTACTTCTGGGCATTCAGTTTGATCCATTGATCTGATTGTCTGTTTTTGTTGCAGTACCATGCTATATAAATAGTTATGGCTCTGTAGTACAATTTGAAGTCTGGGATTGTTTATACCTCCATTCTCTCTTCTTTTGGTCATATTTACACAATAGAATATTATTCAACAATCAAAGAAGACAAACTTATGCCATTCACAGCAACATAATGGAGCTAGAAAGAATCATGTTAGCGGAAATAAGCCAAAAAGAAAAAAAAAATACAGGATGGTCTCACTTATATGAGAGATATAGGAAAGACAAACAGATGGACAAGGAAAATATAAAAGCACTAACAGAACTGAAGCATAGATCAAGAGAGGGAGAGGAGCGTGAAATCACGGGGGGGGGGGGGGGGGGCACAAGAGATTAAGATGTTTCACAGGAGATAAGGTGGTGGAGAACCCCAGGGTAGACAATGATATGAAAAATATATGTATGTATAAATATATATATATACATACATAAACATGTGCAATCAAATTTAAAAAATTATTTTTTTAAAAAATGAAGACTATTAGTGGGCTCAAATAGTTACTCTTCACTAGTCTTATTTACTGAAAATTTTCTTCTCAACATTTTAAAAATTATTTCTTCTTATAACAGCAATTCATGGTCACTATAGAAAATTTGAAAAGTAGAAACCCAAGGAAGGAAAGTAAACAAATATATAATTTCACAAACCAGAGAGAAATTTTGCTGACATGCTAATATAATCATTCAGTCCTCTTTCTATATACTTTCTTTGGTTAATATTGAATGCTTTGTTGTATAACCAGTTCTTTACACTTACTGTGAGCATTTTTCCAGGTCATTGTATGTTCAATATAATAATTTCTTTCCTTTGGTTTCAGTGGAGATAACATTGGTTTACAACACTGTGTATGATTCAGAGGTAAAGGATCATACTTAAGATGTACAACATGATTTCTAAATGACTACATGTTCTCTGACTTAGGGGTAGAGTAGAGGCTAGGGAACTAATCAACTTGTATCCAGTTATTATGCATGTCATTATATATAGATCTTTTTGAACTAGCTGCAATGAAATTCTGGAGTTAGATTTTAGAAATCAAGTCCTGACAGCTCTATTTCTGAAATATGTCCTGAGTCTTAGACATTAGCATTTCAGAGACCCTTTACGTGATCATCATCAGCCATATGGACAATTACTGTGCATGACCTTCCGACTTTCACTCTTGCCCCTTTTCAGCCTAGTCATTCCCATGTCAGAGTAAACTTCATCCACTGCTTTCCATCACCGTAAGAATAAACTCCACACTATAACCTTAGCTAGCAAAGCTCCCACACTCTGGTCCAGTTTACAACAGCAAGTTCTACTGTCCTTGCTAGTTGATTGTTCCTTCTGAGCCACTCTCATTTCTGCCACCATTCTTAGAAGGGATAGCTGAGACTTTGCTATCCCTCTCCCTGGAGCCCTTTCTTCTCACACTTCTGCATAACTTGTCTCTTCATTTTTCACATTTTTGCTCAAATGCCCTATCCCATCTACT
Organism: Uropsilus gracilis; assembly: GCA_004024945.1. NCBI lineage: Eukaryota > Metazoa > Chordata > Mammalia > Eulipotyphla > Talpidae > Uropsilus > Uropsilus gracilis. The sequence goes on along the minus strand of PVHY01003694.1, from coordinate 48,133 downwards.
CCCAGTTGTTCTTTCTCTCCATCTCTTTATCCAAGTATTTCAATGGTTCATATTGCAATGTATTGTCACGTTTACAGTCTGTCTCCTGTGAGAATATAAAGACTAGTTACCTCAGGATTATAACCCTATGACTAAAATATTTGCCTGATATAGTCAAATGCTAAATCGATGAGCATAAAATATCAAGATGATGGTTGACAGGTGATATGGTGGAAGAACCTCAAGAAATACAACAGTGTAAAAAGAAATGTATATACCTACATGCATATGTATATATCTCTTACAGAATGACCCATGTGCATATGTTTACGTATATAAACAATAAAACTAAATAAATTAGAGCAGAAATAAAATAGAAATTAAAAAATCCAGTCTATAATATTAGTGAAACCAAACACTGATTCTTTGGAAAAATAGACATATCTTTAGCTAGGCTCAGTAAGAAAAAGAGGGGAAAAACTCACTTAAACAGAATCAAAATTGAAAGAGGACAAGTTACAACAGACACTCTAATCAATGAGCTAGAAGAGAAAGAAACTAAGAAAGTCATTCCATTTACAGTCACATCAAAAATAAATACTGGAAATAAATCTAACAGAGACGGTGAAGAAATTACAAAACATCATTCAAAGAAATAGAGAGAAATGGAAAGCTATTTCATATTCATGTACAGAAAGTATCAACATTGTCAAAATGACCGTTCTACCCAAAGCAATTTTCATAGTGCAATCCCAAGAAAAATCTCAATGATACTCTTCAAGGAAATGAAACAACTATGACTACAGTTCATGTAGTACCACAAAAGACCTGAATACCAAAGCTCTCTGACTAAAAAGAATGGAAATAGTAGCATTTTATTTCCAGCCACTATAAGACCATGATAATTAAAACAGCATTTTACTGGAAAGATACAATCCATATGTTACACATCCCAGTAGAATAAAATTGATCAAGAAATAGAATTGATAACCCAAAATAAAACTACACATTTATGGACAATATATAGCAGAAAGCAAAGAACACACAGGAACAAAGAATGTCTCTTCAGTAAATGGTGCTGGGGAAATTGGACTACCACATGCAAAAGAGTGAATTAGTCTACTCTTTCATACCATACACAATAATAAGCTCAGGATTGATAAAAGATAGTCAGATCTGAAATTATGAAATGCAAAGAAGAAAAAAGTGGTAAAATAATCCATGTTATAAGCTTAAGTAACATTTTGTAGCTAAAACTTCAGCAACAACAGGGAAAACAAGAACATACAAATGGGACTACAGCAAACTAAAAAGTGTCTTTACAATGAAAAGATAGTAGAAACTAAAACAGAGACACCCTACTGAATGGAAGAAAATACTTAAATACCATGCTTCTGACAACAGACTGATGTCAAAGATCTACAAGAAGCTCATGCTACTCAACAACAACAACAAAAAACCAGTCAAAATGACATGAATTATAAATAAGTGACTCTCCAAAGAAGATATGCAGGTGACCAACAGGTATATGAGAAAATGTTCATAGCTAATCAGGGAAATGCAAATCAACTGCAGTGAGACACCACCTTACAGAAACAAGTGCTAGTAGAGACATGGAGAAAAAGCAACCTTCTTGTACAATTTGTGAGAATATGGACTGGTCAGCCCCTATGGAAAGCAGGATAGAGCTTCCTCAAATGACTGAATATGGATCTACCATACTACCCAACTATTCCAGTCTGAGGTGTATGCACAAGTAACACAAAAACTAATTTAAAAGGAAACTTTTACTGCTGTATTTATTGCAGTGCTATTTATAGTACCCAAGATGTGGAAACAACCTAAATGCCTCAGAATAGATGAGTGGATCAAGAAGATGTGATACACACACACACACACACACACTCATCCATCAAAAAAGATAAATGTGTGCTATTTGTGTCAGTGTGAGTGGAACTGAAAGGAGTTATACTAAGTGAAATAAACCAGAGGAGAGAGATAAACTCTGGTTGGTTCTGCTTATATATAGAGAAACCAAACAGGGTCAGGCAAAGACAGACTTTAAAACAAACCCTTGAAAGCTGACCACAGATCTGAGGCATGTAGGAGGGGCAGGAAGGGAGAGAGGTAAAAATATGGGGAGAGAGAACACAGTGGACTATGGTAGAGGGCAGTAGGTGCATTGGTGATGGGACAGTTATGGTGACCACACATGAGGGGAGAAATAGTTACTGTCAAAGGTATTAAGGATGTGAAATAATTGTATTTCATTTTAAAAAAAGGTCATGTAGTCACAGAAGTAGAGATGATAGAACATTGGGAACTATGTGTTGGTCTAGGCTGTGAGCTAACAGCAGCTATGTTGTTCCTGAAGAGAACAGGGTTCTTTTCACTGAATCTCTAGACTAAACTTAAGGACTTCTGCCTGTGTCTGGCAGTGACCTGTATGTTCTCTTTGAAGAGTGATGTTTGACTTCTGACTCCATTCCTTTCACAGCTATCTGTGCCCTGTGGGAGTCACTTACCACAGCACATTGCTGTGAACACAGATCAAAGCTTAGAACTTACTAGAAATATCAGGTGCTATTAGGCACACTGTATAAGGTATTCCAGGGGCATCACTGCTTCACAAAGGTAGATCAATAGTTCATGGGCCGTAACAGGTGTAGTCTTGGCTCTTAATATGCTATAGGAAATGTGGTTGGAATGGTAATGGTGTGCTTTGGAATGATGAGACTATCAGTAAGTTTATATAATTCAATCAAGTCTTCAGTGACAGTGGGTAATTATACCCAATGCTACTGCATACATTTTCCATAAAACATATTTGTTGTCTTCTGTTACATTTTTATTGTAGAAAAAATTAAGTAAAAGTAATTGTATCCAGAAAATCTTCCACCTGGACATTGAGCCTATTCATAAAATTCTTTCAGACTCCTCCCAGTTTATTCACTCAGAGAGTTATACAGAGATACCTGATTCTTTTGGATACAGAGAAACATTATATGACTTCTTCGTAGTAATTTTTACTCTGTAATTCCTGTGAAGAATGAATGGATGGTCTCTCTTAAATGACTGCACAGTATTTCCTACTATGTGCGCACTATGACTTATCTACTCAAATCTCTATTAATAGATACTTAGATTGTTTCCTGTTTTCATTTTCATCAGTATTACAATGAATATTTTCATACAAACCTCTCATCTTCTTATTGCCTGGTTGAAACAGATACAGATTATATACATTACCAATTTTAAAATGTTTACCACATTTATCTTCAGAAGAATTATACTAGTTTCATAACTTAGTTTATCTTGAGAATGACTAAGTTGTATGTATCCAAAACATAGACAGTCCCAGCCCTATTCACAGTCATTATACAGACATATGAAAATATTGGGGGTGTCACAGACTAGAAACTGTGCCCAGGGGAAGCCAGGGCAACCAGGGAGGGGAGTGTGTTTCCGAAGGATTATTCCTCATTCTGAGTTTCCAGTTGTTGGTTGAGACTGGAGAGACCTGCTGTTGCTGGAGAAAGACTGACGCCTCCCCTTCTTACCCATGGTCTTTTAAATGAGAGTAAGAGACTGAGCGATGATGCTCTATCCATGTTTTGTATTTGTATATTGACTATTATATTGAGTTGTAAGGATTGTTTTTATATCCTTGACACTGGGCCCTTGACCCCTGTGACTTGCAGCTTTCCTATTTCTCTAGGTAGAGTCCTTTGATACAGAAAAGGTTTTACTTTTACTGAAGTCCAGTTTATCTATTTTTCCTTCTGTTGTGCATGCTTTTGATGTTACTATCTAAATATCATCACCAAACCCAAAGTTGTGAAAATTTTTACCTGTTTTCCTAAAAAACTTTCATTTAGGTTTTTGATCTATTTTTAGTTAACTTTTGTATGTGGTGTGAGATAAAGACCAAACATCCTTCTATGAGTTGGGACCAAACTGTCCTCTCTCCCTCTCTCTCTCTCCCTCCCCCTCCCTCCCTCCCTCCTTCCCTTCCTCTCCCTCTCTCCCCTTCTCTCTCCCCTTTCCCCATCCCCCTCCCCCTCTCTCCACTCCTCTCCCTCCCCCATTCAGTGAGTGTCTGCATTCTAATGTTTTTGTTTCTTTGTAGATCTACTATTTATGTTCTTTCAAGAATCATTTATCTTTGCGTGCAGAAATTTTGTCTTAGGGTATATTCTGTATTTATATGAAAACAGTGTCACTGATCAAGAAGTAGAAAGTTTGCACAGATCTATTTTTCCTCATGCTACTAAGGACTTTCAGTGACTCATATCGGTAATGTCCTGCCATTTCCCTCCCTAGCACTGATGCACATTTTGTAGCTAGGATCCAGGATATAGTTTCAACCAGTGAAGAAACTGAAGTTAATGTACTTTGTTTTTTTCAGTTCTACATAGTTGTTTTTGCTCTTAATCACTCAGCCATTTACTTTCTACTCTGTGAAATGAACCATTGGTAGAACCAAATTGCACTCTGTAATTTTCTGTAGACACTTGCAATAAGAATCATAAGGTCACATGAATCATGTACTTTTTGTCTTCCAGGTGAATGGTGATATTCCCCCTCGGTTAAAAAAAAGTGCCCATGAGATCATCCTGGACTTCATCAGGTCAAGACCTCCTTTAAATCCAGTATGTAATTTGAAATATTCTTTTTAACTAGAAAGTACATACTGAATATTCTGCTCTAGGGGAGGTCATCTCTAGAGTTCAGCTCTACAGGGGTAAATTTTTACACTAAGCCTTTTTTTCTCAGAATTATAACACCCAGCTATAATGACATTGTTACAGAAAATATTTAAAATTATTCGACATAACACTGGATTCTGGTTCAAAATCTGGCCAAATACCTCCTAAAATAATGACTGAATTTAATACCAGTATGAGTTGCCCTTCTGATTTATTTTATAGTATTAATGCCCTTCTTTATTATTTCAGGATGCAATCCACCCTGATGTTATCTTTTTATTATCTTCTGTTATTGGGTTCTTTTTTGGTGACTGTAGAATGAGAATATTCTCATCTAGTTTTAATGTTGGTTTTCATTTTTCTCCCTTCTTGTTTTCCCCTGGCTCAATAACCAGTGCTCACCAAAACCCCTCAAACCTGTGTATTAACTGGAAAGGGCATGTTATTCCCTTCCCAATTTGTGTACATCTAGAGCATGATTAATGATCTCTCATAAATCTTTAAAAAGAAGGAATGAGGCCATGCAGGAAATGATTTTAAGAAGTTGAATCATGGTAGGACAGAAAGGGCATGAGATCAAATGAATTGGTCCACTAAATCCACCATTTAACAACCACGTGTCTCCAAGTAACTTAATTCAGCCTCCCTGAGCCTTTATTTCCTCAGCTGTAGAATAAAGTTAACCTGAGAAGGTTATGATGACCTTACTAAAAACATTAGATTTAGAGACAGTAAATCAGTATAGCTTCCATTTCAATTGATTGCCTAGTATACTATTATACTGGCATATGGAGAACATAGCTGTAACTTGAGCAAATTGAGTTCAGATTAGTTGAGCACCTATGACTAAGTCACTGAAATCCAATAACCTCTCTCTTGCTTTAGGAATTACTATCATGCCTTGAAAAAAGTCTTTTATCAAGTGATGTTGCAACCAATAAATACAATTCATAATATTATACTCTATGATTAAAAATTGTTTAAGAACTAAAATCACTATTATTTACATTTTTTTCAAGGCTTCAGCCAGAAAATTGAAACCCACTCCACCACGGCCACGGAGTCTCCATGAAAGAATATTAGAAGAAATCAAAGCAGAAAGAAAACTGCGGCCTGTGTCACCAGAAGAGATTAGACGAAGCAGATTAGGTGAGTCATTGTCTCACTTCATTCCTGGGCTGGAACTATCCAGCTGAAATAAGTCTTTATACAGTCAGACCAGTGAAACAATAATGGTGTTATATATAGTTCAAAGTAAAGGTAGTCCATGTTGTTATCATTCCTGGTTACTATCTCTCTCTCACTGTCACTCTCACTTTCACTCTCTCTCATACACTCACATACATACACAAAATTCAAAACTTATACTTGAAAATCATACATTAAAAATTGTTTTTCCTCTGTAAGATATTGAACTCTCATCAGCCTCATGGCATAAGGGAAAGAGCTCAACCAATCTCTTGATTGAAGTTTTATGAACAAGCATCTCCTTACCTCTCTGAGTACTGCTTTCCTCCTCAGAATGGGGAGGAAAGTTCCTCTAAACCATGTACAGGTTGTAAAACAATGTTACCTCTTTAAAAAAAAAAAATTCTCTAAACAGGATTGTATCAAAATGCTTTTTAAACTGTAATATATATACAAAAGTAAGCAATATAGATGACATATTGTATAGATATATAGATTTGTGTATATGTATATATAGATGATATATTTGTATATAAGTAAGTTTATTCAAGCTTTTATTATGAGTTTAAAGATAAAGGTGTTATATGATGAAAGCATCATTATTATCTCAGTACTTATTCCCAAATTTCTTTTATATTTATTATATTTAATTTTTTTAGATGTGTACTATAAGCACACATTGATTTTGCTTTATAGCAATACCATATTATAAGATGTTTTTCTTTATATAGCTCTCCTCCAGTTGATAGGATTAAAGATGTCCTGGTTTTCTCCTCTGATCTCTTTTTCAACCTCTTTCAGACTTTTCTTGGTCTTTCATGTTCCTGTTCTAAACCTGCTTCTCCCTGAGCAACTGAAATCTTTTTTTTTTATATATCACATCAATTTAATCTCCATTTAATTTCCCAGGGTCACCCACCACCTCCCCTCCCTGACCATTCCAGCTGGTCCCCACCCTCCCATTGTGTATTTTCATTTGGTTGTCCATATATTAGTGAAACCATTTGGTTTCTGTCTTTTTCTTTCTGACTCATTTCTGCTAGTATGATTTCTTCTAGGTACATCCAAGTTTCAATAAATTGAGCAACTAAAATCTTCACACATTTTTCTAAGTGTCAGACCCATATATCCAGCTGTCTGTTAAATGGGGCCCCCTCACATCCCATAAAGATAAACCTAGCACATCCACAATTGAATTCATCCACTTTTTCTCTGAACCATCTCTCCTGTTTCTACATCTCAATGTGCCCAGTACAGAAACTTCAGCATCAATTTTAGCTATTCTTGATTCTACTTCTAGGTCTTTCTAGTCTCCCATTTTTAACACAGTAGCCACTCTTCTAACCCAGATGTTTATCTTCTCATGTTTAGTTTCCCACATCAGTTCTGATGACTCATCTTACTTCCAGCCTGAACTCTTCATTCACTCCAAATCTATTTTGGTGGGTTTTTTTTTTTTTTTCAGTTTTATGTATTTTTATTCTTTAAATCACAACCTCAGTAAATGGTTTCTGGCATACCTCCCCCTCCTTCCCTCCTCCCTCTGGTGCCCCCTCCATTCTCTCAAACTCTGCTCTTTGTTGTTTGCTGGTCTGTGTTAAGTCCATTAGTCTCTTTCTTTCCTGTGGCACTGTCCTGTCATTGAGTGAGGGACTGTCTTGTTGGAACCAGGTGAACCTTGCTCATAGGTATTCAGTCTTAAGTTTGCATTGGGTGGGATGCCAGTTTATATTTATTAGTTGTCTGTCCATCCTTTCTTATTGGAGGCTGTCTTCTCCAATCCCATCTCTGTTGTTTTGCTGGGATCAGATGTAGGGGGTCTTACCCAAGCCAGTGTCAGTGAAGAAGTTTCTCTGTGGAGTAAGGCATCTGAATGGCCATTGTAGATCATCTCCTCTGCCTCAGTTTGCAGCTTTGCTGTAGAGCTGATGCCCCCAGTCTTTGGCCTTCCTCTCCTCTCCCATAGTGTGGGGAGGGACACCGTGCTCTCCTAGACGGCATCTCTGAAATGAAGTCTTGGGTCTTCTAGACCCAGGGAGTACATAGGTACACTTTGTGACATCATGTTTCCATAGTTGTTTCTCCTGTCTTGCATGCACTGGTTCTCTCAATTGTCCATCTGCTTTGTCTAGCTCAGGCTTGTAGGCTGGATTTTTACTGGGTCCCTCACCCATTCTATGGTGGGGCTTGTATTATGTATGTTTTTCCACCTACTGAAGATTGGCTGGAGTGAGAGTGAAATGGAAAGGGCATTAGCCCTCCCCACCCCCCGCCTGCATGCCGGTACCTCCCAGTGTGGGGGCATGGCCTGGAAGGCTGGGCATGTGCCCTCCCAAGCCCCTCTTAGGGTGGAGGCTGGCGGAAACATGCCCCAGCCAATCCAGGCTGCAAATGGTTGCCCTGTGGAACAACCATCCACTGGTGGATGGGGCTAAAACCCTACCCAACATCCCCTCCCGGGCTCTCCAGGCTTTGGGGGGCTTACCCAGGGGTCATCACCACCTTTGCTACCCACTAAGAAGGGAGCTCCAAGGGCTCAGGACCCTAGGCATGCAAGCCTGTTTTCTAGGCCCTTCTCTTACATTGTGACCTCCATCACAGCAAGGCACAAGTCTGTCTTTTTCCTTGTTGTGTTCCTAATGTAGGACCTAGATAGTAAATGTACTCCCACAGGTATTAAAATAACACAGTGCACCTTCCAGTTACAAAGCTACATACCAAGTAATAAAGGTCTTATCAGTTTTTCCCTCATTTTTATAGCAATAACTATTGTCTCTTAAAAATAATGATAAAGGCATGTTAAATAGCAAATCTATGTGAGAATTTATATGCTAATGATCCAATACATATACTTTGTGAACCAAAAGTTCTTATTCTGAAAGTCCTTGAATAAGCTGAGGAAGATCTGTTAATCCCCTGAAATATAAAACTGTGTATTTTACAAAGTATGTATTTCTGGAGAGTCCATAGATTTCCTTGGATTCCTAATGAGCACACAGCCTTAAGGGTAAGAATATGGCATTGCAGGGGACAAATGTGAGTGTTGACAACAACCAGTCATAATGCATTAAATGAGGCCATTTGGGGCATTTTAAGAGAAATTAGCCAATCCTTGTAAGCATCAAAAGAGTCATTATTTTGCATGGAAAATTCATAAACTTATGTCACATATATTTCCATTTCATTTTAAGCAAATTATATGCTAACAGAACCCTACTTGAGTTTAGATAATTTGAGTTTAGAAATGCAGAGTTTGGAGAATAGTGAATTTAAGATTATCAACATAAAACCCTTAACCATTTTCCTATGAGACAACTAAAACACAGTCAGATGATCATTTAAATGATACATACTAATATTAATATCTATTAGGATGAAATACTAATATGATAAAATACATTATTTCCTGATCATCATGTTATAACTATGATCATTAACAAATAGTTCCTTTTTTCCCCAACTAAGATGTACATCCCCTTCATTGACTGCTTTTAATGATATCTGCAGAAGATTTTGACTTATTGCTAAATTTTGTGAGCTACAACTCACTGTTTTTCCTTCATATAATATTTTTTTAATACTGCATTGAGATTTGGGCTTCTAAATAGAAATTTTTCCTTTAAAAATATTTGCCTAAAACAGTGAGAGATACTTGCATTCTATTAAGTTTGGGTATTAGAACTGTAGAGATAGTCTACCTGGAAAACATGAACTGAGAAAACGTTCTGCCAGACAAGTCTGTGCTTGTCCCCCTCTCAACCAGAAGTTGTATCTAATGACCACAAGGGTACCTGTCCTCCCCACTAGATGTACTCCCCACTAGGGCCTCAAGGTTTCAGAAATCAAAAGTTAGGAAGTCAGGTGGTTTTAAGGTGACAACAGGGATAGCATAAGGACTTTGTGAAATAAAGTGATGAGAAAAAACATAAGGAAAAATAGTATCTCTAATCATCTTGCCTTGTTTATGTGAAGAGGAATTAGAAGAAAGGGAAGGAAGGCGGGAGGAAAGCTTCTTTAACTTAAGCAGTTTTGGAGGATTTTGGAAGTACTGGTGACTAGGGTTAGAAGACTACCCTTGAGGAAAAAAGGAAAGACGGCTAGGATAGCTAAAGTGCCGTACTTCACTGTTTGAGGGAACAGTTTCTGATCAACTGTGAACCTGGATCACAGAATACATGTTCTCTCTGGTGCATTGATTTCAAGGTCCTGGCAAGAATTTGGAACTGCAGTGAAAAATGAATAATTCTCACTGTCATGAGTATCCAAATTCATCAAATTTTTATAATCATTTAAAAATTTTTTTAAATTTTTTATTGAGGTAACCTTGGTTTAAATGTGTATATGACTTAAGGGTATAGTTTACACCTCTCTGAATGTATATAACCATACCAAGCCCACTACTGAAGTACCAATAATTCTCCAGCATAGACCATAGGCTCTCTACCCTCTTTGTTTTCCACTCTCCCTCATTTAGTAGCCTTGTTGTAAAGTCAGATTTCTAGGTTTTGTTTTGGTCTAGTTCTGTTTGTTGCTTTGTTTTGTTTTTCATATGCCATTTGTCCAGTACTTTTCTTTCTACTGTAAAATTATTTCATTTAGCATAAACCCTTCTAGGCCTAACCATGTTACCATAAATGGCAATATTTTATCTTTTTGTTGTTCTTGTAGCTGAAAAGTATTCCCTCTCTTATTTATACTGTGTCTTCTTAATCCATTCATCTTTTGGTGGGCACAGGTTTCTTTATCTTGGGTTTTATGGAACAGTTTAAAAGAGATAATTTGTATATAAAACCCAAATAATGCTGTAGTGAACACAAGAATGCATTATTTCCCTTCAAATTAATGTTTTTTATTCTTTAGATATATGCTAGTAATGGCTAGATTATATGGCAGATCTATTTTTAATATTTTGAGAAATCTCCATTTCCACCAAACCTGGGTCAATGTAGAAAGATTATTTTTCTCCACAACCACCACAGCAACACTTGTTTTGTTTTGTTTTTCATTGACCATTTTCACTGATATGAGCTGGTATCTCATTGTGGTTTTCATTTAAATTTACTGATTCTGAAGGAATGATGAGCATTTTTCCATGTCCCTGTTCGCCATCAGTGTTGAGCCATATATTTGGAGAAGTGTCTCTTTAGGTCTTTCATTGGGTTCTTTGTTTTCTTTTCCTTGATTTTTTAATATTATCCCTTTGTTGAATGAATGATATGCAGATATTTTCCCATTTAGTAGGATGTCTTTTCATTTTAATGATAGTTTCTTTTGCTATGCAGAAGTTTTTTAGTTTGATATAAGTTCATTTTGTTTATTTTTACTTTTTCAGTCCCCAAAGACATCCCAGAAGTCACATCCCAGGAGTGTTTCACCTGTAGTTTCTTCTGTATATTTTGTTAATTTTTTTGTGTATTATGTGATAATGATCTAGTTTAATTTTCTGCGTGTGGCTGTCCAGTTTTCCTAACATTTGTTTAGGAGACTCTCCCTTTCTCCATTGTATATACTTAGTGCCTCTGTTTTAAATTTAGTGTGGGCTAATTTTTAAATGACTTTATTGAGATACATATTTATCTACCATAAAATCACCCATTTAAAGTTCATCACTTGGTAGCTTTTAGTATGTGTAATAAAAATGTTAAATGATTTCAACAGGAAGGAAATAATTTACTCTAAAGAAATTTAAGCTGCCATTACCATTATGTTCCAAGTACTGTTTGTTTTTTTGTGGATTTTTTTTTTCGGGTTTTTTTTTTTTGTTTTTGTTTTTGTTTTTGTTTTTGTTTTTTTGAAACCAGGTCTCACTATGTTGCCCAGGCTAGTTCCAAACCCATGGACTTAAGCGCTCCCTAGCTTCAGCCTCCCAGGTAGCTGGAATTACAAGTATGCACCACCACACCCAGCTATTTTTTTGAGACTAGGTCTTGATATGTTGCCCAGGGTAGTCTCAAACCCTCAGACCCAAGTGATTACTAGCCTCCACCTTCCAAAGTAACTGGGATTACAGGCGCGCACCACCACGCCTGTTTCAAGTGCTGTTCTAAGTACCTTTTCATGTCTTAAATCATATAATCTTCAGAATAATTTAATCTTCAGAATGATTTATGTACCTGTTTTCTAGATAAAGTAACTTAAGCACAGACAGGTTGGTTAAGTAACTTGCACAGAATCACACTAGTAGTGACAATTGAAATTCAAATTTTGACTCAAACCTCTAGCTCAATTGCTAGGTAAACTGCCTGCAATAATTCCTCAGTATGTTGGGATGCTTCTAGTACCTGAATGAATAATGTTATAAAACACTTCATCTTTATGTAAAGAATCAATCATCCTGAAATAGATTATTAAAGGACACATTTATTCTGAAATCTTAAAAATTTTAACACATGGTCCTTTTTTTTTCTTTTTAAAATCAGAGTCCCATACTTTGGTTCTTTAAAATGTTTGTATTGTCATCATGCTTTTATTTTTAACATGTTCTTTTAAAAGTTACATTTTTATTTTATTTTTTATTTCAAGTCTTAGTGATAAAAACAAAACAAAGACCGGAGACTTTATTGTACTTTTAGAGTTTTTGTTACCTTTTCTCTTAAAGTCTGAAATGTACCACTTCACAGGTTTTCTGTAATCGCTCACTTTTTCTCCTCTGTATATTCCTAACAGCTGAATTATTTTCTTTTTTATTGTTTGTTTTCTTTTTTCAGCAATGCGGCCACTTAGCATGTCTCACAGTTTTGACTTGTCAGGTAAAAAAAAAAAAAAAAAGCTCTTTCACACCTGACATGGGTTTTGTGAATTCTGTGAAATACATTTCATTCATCTGCTTGTTCAAACATGTCAAAAAAGAAAATTGAAAGGCTTCTTCTAAGTTGTGGTCAGTGAAATAAAATATTCTGCTTATTTAAAAACAGTAAACTTAAAATTACAACAACAAAAAGTCTGTTGCTTGCCAAGGGGTTATAGAAATACCATTCTCCAGCATACCTCTAGTTATGGAAAATGACTGCCCAACTTGATGGTCACTGTCACTCAACCACACTCTCCTAAAGATGTGATGTCAAAGCCTAAAAGAGAACTTTGCCTAAAGAGAAGAGCAAAAATTCAAGAAGCAAAGCTTTGACACTTCTTCTTCTCTTAAGCATTCAGTTATTTAAGCAACTAAATTGAGAACTGTTAACTGCTTTAGAGGACTGCCATGCCTCAGTTGATGGGTTGTCTTATGTCCTTGTAAACTATAGTAGATACAATCTACTACAATGATTCTGAATCCTAACTGAAAGTATAAAAATACAAATAGACCTTAAAAGTTTGCATTACAAGAAAAGTTTTGTGTTTGTGATTAGACTTGTTGTCATCATCATTTTACATATACAGATATCAAAACATTAAGTTGTATACTTGAATCTAATGTAATGTTAATGAGAAGAAAGTATAAAAATACAGGCACATTATGACTTTGATTGTGTTATGTTTCCTAAGTTTTTAGGACAAGTTTAGACCATCTTTGTTAAATACACAAGAGATTGATAGTGTAACAACTCTTATTGACAAAATTTGATATATAAAATCAACCTCCTTATAAAATTGATTTTTTAAACCATATCTGGGCAAATTTTCAAAGTCAGCTTAATCCCAATAAGAGATTGGGATTAATTAAAAATTAAAACTTTTAATTTTGGAAACTGCTGTTTTGAACTACAGGAGGAGATAAGATGTTGATGCCAATATTTTTTTTTAGAATTTTCTTTTATATTTCTTGGAGTGCCTCTTAAAATACAAAGAATTGTTAGCATACCTTCTACACAGATTCATATTTAGAGAGCCATAGAGTTCTAGTATCATATTTTGTCTATGAATATTTATTGTGTTTCTTCCAACTGCTAAGCTAGTTTCTGTTTTTTTAATTTATTTTTGTAGGTCTGAGGTGTGACTAATATTTACACTTTCAGAAAACTCAGATAAATATTTTATAATCTTCATAACTACTTTTGACTGACCACTGAAGAGCTTTTTATATTTTCTTTATTTGTTTGATAATTTTTATTTTATCAACCATTTGCAGAATTACCTTGTAAAAACTTTGTTTCTAAGCTTAGAAATGTTTCAATACTGTGTATTTTGAACCTTGTATTACTATTAATCTCTAAAATTTAGCAGTATGTTACAGACACTCTTCTAAATATTAAATATATTTCTATCTACTAGACTATATGGGAGTGACTGGATACCTAAACACATTGACCATTGGCAAATATGAAGTAGGCACAGATGGCTGATCTGGACAACATGCATGCCCACACACATTATATATGTGAGCTTTGTGTTCTTAGAGGGCTCTTTGTTGGATAAAAAGCTCTTGGTACTTAACCTCCTTGATAAGAGTACCAAAAAATTTGCATTTGCTTTCACTGCTTATCATTTGCTATAATTTACTTTGTAGCTTAGTATATTTCATGATTTCCATGTATTTCATTCTCAAAATTCTTATAGTACTGTATGTTTTCATTGTTGCATTTTGGCTAATCAATCAAAATGTTCCAAATTATAAATGGAAAGATTGATCCATTTTTCTAAATGCAAAGATCAAATTATATTTCTTCTCTAAATTGGAAAATTAACAAAGTATTAAAAATGTAAACATTTAAGCATATAGTGTAGGTAATCCATTTGAACTTGATGTGTTGAAAAAGGCATACTGAAGTATGTCTTGCACCTTAGAAATACTAATTCTCAGAGGAATATCTTAACATTCATTCAACAGTAAGGTAAGTATAATTTATTTTTCCAGTGAAAATATAAATATGTAATTTTTATATCCTAGACATATTCCAACTCAAAAGGGCATACAAATTTACTGCACAACATACAATACATACACATTTACTACACAAAGTATTTAATATCTGATTATGCATTTGTGATTCTGATACTGAATCTCTCTTATGTGTGTGACTTCTTAAACCATATCTAGGATCTTAAATATTTTGTTTACTTACCAATAGTTTTATTGATAGTACCAGTTTTTTCTTAAGAAATGCTGTGCTACATGATACAGAATTCCAAGAACTACAATGTCTTATCCAAGTATTTAGTTTCTCACTTGCTACATTAAATTAATAATGAAAAAAATTTATTAATTTGAACGGAAAATATGTCATCAGTAACTATTTGTAGAAATTGATATACTACTAGTAAACTACTTCAAAATATCTCTTTAAAACATATTCATTTATACCTTTTACAAATATATAAAATGAGATTAAATCACACATATTAATAAATCTTATACATGGAAATATCCTGAAACGTGACTACTACGTTTCTTTTTATTGACTTCATTATTGACAAGCCTTGAATTTAGTATAATGTATTTATTTCAGGTAGTTCTGGTCAGTGAACTCACATGCAGCTGTAATTCTCATAGTGCAGAGTGTAGACAACGAGAGAGTTGGTAGCATTCTCTCAAGTCCCTGCTTTGAGAATGAAATGAACTCACAGTAGCCACTATTAGTGAATAATATTCTCTGAACTTCAGTTCATGTAACACCGTCATAATTTTTGTCTGCCTAAGTGCCATCACTTAACTGCTGTTTTTAAAAACATCCATAAAATCATGTATCTCTTAACTGCTGTTTTTAAAAACATCCATAAAATCATGTATCTCTTATGTTTTTTTTTTCTGAAACTTTACTATAAATTTGTAACCATTACAGACAAATGAATCAAAGGCTGTAGTATATTTACACAGTGAAATATTATTCTGCAATCAAAAGGCAAACTCATGCCATTTGCAGCAACATGGGTGGAGGTGGAGGGAATTATGCTGACTGAAATTAGTAAGAAGGAAAAAGATAAGACTAGATGGTTGCACTTATATCTGGAATATAAAAAGAATAAGAAATAGTAAAAGCTAACAAGTTCACTAAGAAATGAAACATCTGGTGAAAGAGGGAAGAGGGGGATGAAACAGAGAAGAGAGGAACACAAAGGAAAATGATGATGATGATGATGGGTCCCCGGTGATATGGTGGTAGGAGAAATATGGGAACTACAACAATATAAAAAATTAATAATAAATGAATAAATGTATAACCATTAAAACTATTTCAGTATTCTTCCATGCACTAGTAGTGATTTCACCCTAGAAGAAACTGACTTGATAGATTGCAAATGTGCATTTTTCTCACTATCCCTTCTTGTTTGGGAGTAGTTCCAAAAGGGAGTAGTATCCCTTCTTGTTTGGGAGTAGTCCTGATTGGAGTGCAGATTGCTATGAAGGATGCAAGATGGTGCTTTCTCTTGAAAGATGAGAATTCATATACTACAGGAACATGAACAATTTTTTAGGAAGAATATAAAATAAGAAACTATGGAATAACATTTTAAAAAATATACTTCAAGTCCATATTTAAATATTTGTTATTTTTTTCCTTAATCATTTAGCCCAATGACTTTCTCCTTTGCTTTCTAGAAAATTTTTCAATCACTCTCCTAAGTGTGGCAGCCTACTCTTCACTACATTTCCTTAGGAAAAATTTGGTTTTAAGATTTTAACCTTTGTAATTTATGTAAAAATTTGCTACATTGTCCTTTGTCCTTGTAGCACTTTTCCCCAAATTGTGTACTTGTTACAGCTACTTAATACCTGGAAAGGTAATAACAAAATTAGTGCAAGTGTTTGAGTTTTCTATGAAAAATTTCAAAATTAATGATTGCCAAACATCTCTCTTCTTTCTGTTTTCTTTTCCTCCTTCCTTCTAGTTTATTTGATTAAACACTTTTTTCTAGTTCATGTGGAATTTTTCATGTCTAAAAATAAGCAGAAGTTGTCAATATTATGTTATGTATATAACATCTATAAATACATGATTCTTTTTAAAAAAAACATTCTTTCTGAAGTCTACAAGAACAATCCATAAGAACACACTTACTGTTTCCTGAAATACGTGTGTTTGTATATCAAGTATCTAAATATAAGATATTGAGAAGATACATACATACAGTTTTGTATTTTATGGTACTTCCATTATAATACGTTGCCCTCCTTAAGGAGCATTAATCATGTCTTTCATTTTAGCATTTATTGGTCCATTCAATTCATGCTGCTGATCTTAAAGTATACAGTGTTTTTTTTTTCCATTTTAAATACTCTGATTTAATAATTATTAAGCTTAGTCTGTATTTAACTCTTCATTTAGACACAAAAGAAAATTCCTCCTGTCTTGAAAGAGTACAGGCTATAGTACAAAAAAGAAAGCCTATGAATCAACACTCATAAAGATTCAGATACAGCTCTGGCTTATAAAGTGAGTTTTTGTCTTTCTTTTACCAGATGTAACTACTCCTGGATCTCCAAAAAACACTGCAGAATCATCAGTGGTAAATGGAGATTTAACATCACAAACAAAAGAAAACGGAGTAAGTACAGCACAACAGTTGCCCACACAGCGAAAGAAGCTCCTAAAAGCCCCAACTCTGGCTGAACTGGACAGCTCTGATTCTGAGGTGAGGTCTCATTTCTCCAATCCAGTCTCCAAGGTCAGGATGTTAATACTCTCTGGCCCAGTTTACCAATCAGTCACATTGCTTCAGTTCTTGCTTAAGAACTCAGATGCAAAATGAGCATACTGACTTTTAGATTTACCCAGGAGTTTTGAGTATTTAAATAGTTAAATACTAATTAAATACATTAACAGCAAGCTGGAATTGCCATGTTTTGAAAGTGTCTAATTGTTAAACTTAGTAGTGACCTAGAAACTTTATATTCTTTAGGCTTTAGAAATAGGTTACCTAACCTGCCATTTTGCTGGAAATGTCAGAAAAAAACTTTTTTACAAGATGTAAAAAAGTAAAACTAACTTTTATAAATATATTTTTAAAATATCATGAGCTATTTCATGTCTAATTAAATATTATTTTGCAACATGATGCCTCATATGTGTGTGGTATTTCTTTTTCTGTTTTATTTTGTTTTTGAGACTAGGTCTCACTATTTTTGCCTGTGGAACCGTAGGCTCACATTGCCCAGGGTACCACGGACTCAAGCAGTCCCCAGCCTTAGCTTCCCAGGTACCTGGGATTACAGGAGCACGCCAACATGCCCATCTATTTTTTGGGACTAGGTCTTGCTGTGTTTCCCCTAGTGGGAGTTGAACCACGATCCCTAGCCCCAACCACTTCATAGGCTGAAGTTTACAGACACGAGCCACCGTACCCGGCTTTATTTCATCATAATAATTTGCCATATTTTAACTCACCCTCTATTTGTCAACATTTAGGTTGTTCCTTCCATTATAAACAACAATATTGTTGTGAATATTCTGTGGTACATTTTTATCTTTCTCAGATTTCTGGAAGTGTATTTGCTAGGTGAAAGGATCTGCACTCTTTTTAACTCTTAATACATTATTGCTAAGAAAGCTTAATACTTTTTAAAGAACTCTGTGCTATACTTTATGTATTATAAATTCATTTATCATTGCAGAGACCTTGAAAATAGTTGTGATCCTTATCTAAAAGCTAAGAAAACATATACAGAAAGACTTTCTTTGAATTTAAATTGATAATCAATAAGCAATAGAGTTGAATTTGAAACTAAAAACTGCATCTCTGATAAACCTGCTGGTATTCTGCTAGTAGTATATGAGAATGGCTGATTTTAAAACTATTAAACTGGAAAGCAACCTAGAAATTTTTTCCAACATCATTACTTTTCAGTGAAAAACCTGAGCTGCTAGTCGAGAAAGAGACTGTTTAAAATGTCACACAACTTTGTAGTAGTGGAATCCCCACTAAACTAAACCTCTACTAACCCTCCAAACAACTGACCATTTTTCTTTTTTTCTTTTATCCTTCAAACCTCATTATGCTGGATTGTGGGATAAAATTACTTTATTCCTATCAGACCTTTTTTTCCATCACCCTTTCTTTCTCTTTCTAGAAATCTAGCTTCATGTCTCTGACTTACCTTTAATCATATTTGTGAGCCTTATCCCAAATAACTTTTTAAAACTGAAGATAAGCTTAAAAAATGAAGATAAGCCAGTAAGCTATATATGATTAGTCTTCACTAGGCTTCCCCCCTGAAAAGAAACCCAGTTAAAATCAGATACAGTGAGTTAGGTTCTCAGACTGACCTATGACCATTCCAGCAGCCTTTGGTGAGTGCTACTTTTGGGGGAAGAAGCAGCTGGATTTCTGAATGTGACCTCATTACAACCAGGACCTGGTTGTGAATTGTAGGTCATAACAGGATTAGAAAAAGTCCAACCTAGTAAGTGTCAGCAAGTGACTGAGAGCACAGTACAAAGAAGCACATTTTAAAAACCAGACCAGGTATAGGAAAGACTTGATATTCCAGAGAAGTCAGAGATCTAGCAAAGTTCTTCAGACAAGCAAAAAGCTTTTATCCAATGGGAATAGACATGACAGAGCAGAGAGCAAACAGGAGTTCATAGAAACATGTTTTCATGGGAGATCTGACCTCTGTAAGTTCCCTAGTGTTCTTATGGTTCCTCTGGGGCAAGAACTAACCTTGGTGAAAATTAATTTTCTACAGTCAAAAAGTGAGTGTGACTGCCTTCAATGGGCATGCATGAAGAGAGGACCATCCACAGCCTCTAGGAGCAAATCCCAAAAGACCCTGATAAGGCTAATGTTCTACAACTTTTCTGTCTCCTATTGAGTCTCTAGCATTAGTCCCACCTACCCCAAGGCAGGCTTTGACTGGTGACAGTGAGAAAAGTTAGACTAGTAAGTAAGAATAGTGTGGAGTTTCCAGAGTTCTGCAAAATCAAGTCTCTGAAAAATCTTTCTAGGGAAAGTGGACTAAAGACTTTGGAGGCAGAGGAGTAGTTTTTGCTGTTTAAGTCAAGGTAGTACCCTCCTCATAATTTTCGGGAAATATTGTGACTCCTTTTTTCTTTTCCTGAGAGATACTCTTAGTTTGTTTCCTTTTGACCTTGTATAAGTAGATCACTCTGTTGTTTGCTAGGTTGCTAGAGATTGGTTTGACCTACACAATTTCTGGGGTAGAGGCATTACTTACTTTGATTTGTTTTTTGTGTTAAGTATCAAGAGTGTGGAGGTCACTATTCAAACCTCCCTTGTTTGAACTGTGTGGTTTACACAGCCTTTTTCTTCTGTTCTATGACCACATCCTTTGTGTTGCACCTTGTCTGAAATGCTTTCAGCAGTAGGTTTTAGGTTAAGGCCAGGTTTTAGTGAATAGCTAATTCTTAAAGTCACCTTACCTAAGTAGGTCAGAGAGAATCTTCACTATTTAACAGTCATAGATTTTAATATATTAACATAATTTTCTTCTGTATTAAAAATATTCAGTCATTTTTAAAAAATATTATGGACATAAGTATCTTCTGTCACATAGTATATGGTATATTTTTAATGTAAAATATTGTATTGTATTTCATTTTGGTATAGTCTAAAACAAAGATGATCTCTTCTCACTAGTATTAGGAATTTAAATTTTATTTAGCCCAATACGTACCTTTTTCTAGATCCATACATTTTGTGAATGTTTGTTTTATAAACATACAATGTTTGTTTTACATACAAACATCACAAACATAAAAAACAAGTCATTCAACAGATTCATTATTTACTAATTAATGGGCTTTGTGCTAGGTAACAATAGTGAGCAAGACACATAGCATCTACCCTTGTCAAGTTCCAAATTTATTATATTCATAAATGCATTAAATATCCCCCTAATAGTTATAATGACCACCATGTATTGTATGCCAGGTAATGATGAACATTTGAATGCATTAGTTTATTTCTAATCCTTCTGATGATAACCTTTCGAAAAGATGGTATTATATACCTTCTTTTATAAATCATAAAACTTGCTCAGTGTCATTACCAGCCAGGACACAAACCCAGACATTCTAATTTTAAATTCCTTCTAGTTTGTTTTCTATTTACCCTAAACCTTTGGCATTAGAGTTTGGTTCCTAATGTTAAATACTTAATAGTAAAATGTTATTAATTAGTATGGAAGACAAATGTCTAAGGAGTCTTTCTGCTTCCCTACTCATGCCTTTCTTAGGAAGAAACCCTGCACAAGTCAGCCAGCAGTAGCAGCGTGTCTCCCTCCTTCCTTGAGGATCCCTTTCTGGAAGCTGTGTCAACCAAGAAGAGTGAGTATTTGTGGTACAAAGAACTATCGTTAGATACCTTAAAAAGCACATAACCTAGAATAAGAAATTTCACAACTGCCTTGTGTTTATCCGGGGTAGTGAGTGCTAACCCTGGGATTTCACTCTTCAGGAACAGAAATACTCAGTTATTTTCCTAGAGTGACATTACAAGGTACACATGACCTGATAAGTAGACCTCTGTTCTGTTCTGTAAAACCTTTGGAGCTACAGATCATAATAGTATCCCTACTACTTACAATGACCACAACGATATATAATAGTAGAGATATATAATAGTAAAGATACTATTATGTACCCTTACAAGTAAACTGTGCTTTTGAGATTAATTACCTCCTTCTCTGAATTTTAAGTCAGAAGACAAAATAATCACCAATACACATATGTAATTTTTATATTCATCCATACCTGTGCAGATAGTAAAACTATCTTTCTTACTCCACAGGCAGTGGGTTCTGAACATAGAACTTTAAGTGATTTAAATTAAGTGGTTCTTTTCACTTATAAGGTCTTTATAAAGGGTTAAAATTATATGTTAAGGGAGCAGATCTAAGAAAATGTCAGAGAGGAAGCACCCAGAATCTGTCTCCCTGCCTAGACAACAGTTGCACTGGCAGAGTTTGTCTAATGTGATTATTTTGAAACTCTAATCTGTTAAAGCTTACAACTTCTAGGGAAATGCTTGGATGATAAACTGTGGTGAATTTCAGTAATTTTACGGTCATTAACACAATAGTTACTCATCCCCCAAATCCAACCATATGGTAACAACTGTGTGCTACCACTGAAACAGCTTCACACACCATAGTAGGTAAAGATAACTCTGTTCTTAAACTACTGGGAATCTGTGCTGATGGCTACTTCTGATTTCAAAGATGCATTGTTGCAAATACCCATCTTCCACTCCTCAGCTGAAATTATTTCAGAGGATTTAAATGCCCACCATTTTTTACTTTCTCACCTGGAAAAATCAAATATTGAAGACAAAGATATGAAAAACAATAGCACATATAAGAATATTAGAAAATGACCTTCTGATTCCACCCACAATGTGGTGGGATAGGGAAGTTTGGTCAGCCCTCTCCCCTAAGCACAACTAAAAATAATAATATAAAGCTAAAATTTTGCACCAGAAAAATTTCAGAAGATTATCACCAGAGACCAAGATTTTTTCATAGAAATTTCACTCGAGGTCAGTGGTTTACTTTGGGAACATGCACTATTCATGGATTGGAAGACACTTTGTTAAAATGTCAGTCCTATCCAAAGTGATCTGTAGATTCTGTGCAGTTTCTATCAAAATGCCAATGATATTATTTTTATAAATATAGGAAAAAATCATAAAATTCACATGGCTCTAAAAAAAAAATCAGGGCATAACATAAAAGGTCTTGAAAAAGAACATGACTAGAGAACTCACACTTTGTGATTTTGAAACTTACCATAAAGTTATAGTAATTAAAATGATGTTGTATCAGCAGAGAGACAGACCTATATTAAAACAGAAGAGAGAATTTTGAATAAGCTGCCATGTATATGGTGAAATGATTTTTGACAGATAAGCCAAGACTATTCAGTGGGAAAAGAACAGTCTTTTCAACAAATATTTCTAGAAAAACTGCATCTCCACATGCACAAGAATGAACTTATATCCTTACCTAACACCATATATAAAAATTAGCTCATAATGAACAAAGACCTGAATATAAGACCTAAAATAATAAAACCCCTAGAAAAAAAATATAGGACAAAAGCTTCGTGTCATTGGATTTGGTGTTGATTTTTTGAATATGACATCAAAACACCATCACAAAAGAAAAAATAGACATATTGGAGTTCATAGGCATTTAAAATGTGTGTGTATCAAAAGGTACTATCAATGTACAGCTGAAAGAATAAGAGAAATTATTTAAAACTCATGTTCAATAAGGGATTAATATCCAAAGTATATAGAGAATTCATAAAATGCAACAACAAAAAGACAACTCACTTCAAAATGGGCAAAGATTTGAATAAACATCTCCCCAAAGAAGATATAAATGGACAGCAAGCACATAAAGCTATTCTTATCATCACTAATCATATATATTGAAATTACAATGAGGTACCACCTCATACCCATGAAAATGACTATTAAGAAAAGGAAAAAAAAAAAAAAACAGGTCACTGCATGGATGCTGGCCAGCAAAAGCTTCTGAGGGCGTCTAGGGGGCTGATATATTAGAAGAGATGTGTGGTGATTCCTGTTCCTTAGACATTAAGGTTTTTGTAGATAACCTTGGAAACAGTGGTAACAAGACGAATGGGAACTAACTTTTGGCTATTCTAGACCTCTCTGAAGTATATAAATCATTGGAAATCCACACAGCTTTGCTTTCATTGAATTTGAAGATCCCTAAGATGCAGCTAATACTCTCCATCTGAGAACAAGAATGGGAAAACACTGTGTGGCTGTGTGTGAGTGTGGAATGGTCAGATGTGTAAAGAGAAGTCCAAACCATGGTCTACCTCCTTCTTGGGGTTGATATCCTTAACACAATGATTGGAGAAGTCCTCCACCTCATCATAGATCTCCAAGATAAAGAAGCTTCTCCCACAGCTGGAGCCAGTTCCATTCTAGAGATAGGAGAAGAGAGAGATCACTGTCTTGGGAGAGAAATCACAAGCCATCTCCATCCCTGTCTTAGCTGATCCAGGTCAGATGAAAGGAAATCGAAGACCAGTTTGCAAGAGGAATGGTGTACAGGAAATAACTTCATTTGACAGGAGTATTTACAGAAAATTCATGTTTTGAGACTTAATAAGCATGATACATTTTAACTTGTTTTAACTACTCACATTTGTTTCTCTCTTGGGACAGTAATACATAAAAGAAATAATTCTCCATGGGTTTAGAATGCATCACGTGAGGCATGCCATTTGCTGCAACATGAGTGGAACTGGAGGGGTTATATTAAGTGAAGTCCAGAAGGAGAAAGATAAATACCAATGGTTTCTTGGTATATGTCGTATAGAGAAACTGAACAAAAGTTCAAGGGAAAGCCTTGAAAGCTGATCATAAATCTTAAGCATCCAGGAGTGGAGTGGGGGGAAGAGGAGTGGAGTGGGGGGAAGCAGGCTAAAAGTGGGAGGAAGGGCACACTGGACTAAAGGCTGCCAAAAGGGGATGTGATGAACAATGAGCAAAGGGAAGAGGAGAGTCTAATGGAGGATTACTGGGGCTTTGGTGGTGAGCGGAAAAAGTAATATACAACTGTAGAGGTGTGAAACCATACCCTTAAGTATATACTGTGATATAAATCATCATCACCTCAATAAATACAATTTTTAATAAAGTAATTGTTACTTTATAGTTGTTACTTAAGCAAAATTGAGTATGCTTTGAACTTTATTTAGTCTAAAATAGACTAATAAATGTGTAAATTCTGCCTAGCTATAAAATGTGATTAATATTATAGAAGCAGAACTGGCAAAAATTGAATGAAGACTTTCTTTTTTCCATAGCTAGTGTATTATGCTGCTGTTGTTGAATAGTCTTTTTTTTGAGGCTAGGCCTTGCTGTGTTGCCTAGGATAATCTCGTACCCCGCAAAGTCAAGCGATCCCAAGCCTCTTGCCTCCCAGCGCTTGGACAACAGGCACACGCCACCACACCTGACTTAACAGTCTTTAAAAGCTCCTATGAATACAAGAAAAATAGAAACTGCACCATTAAAGTCAATTAGAAAGTCATCTTCTTTTAACTCAGGCTATTTTAAACACTGGATAGTGAATAAACAGTTGGTATAGAATCTTTGGAAATTTTTTTTAGAAATTTTCTTTAGAAATTTAGAATCTTAAAAAATTACTTTTACTTTAAATCATAAATTTCTTATGTGATTGCTGTGTATCAGTGCATAGCTCTTTCTAACAGTCTTTATTTGGAATTTGAGACAATTTTGAATTCTCAATCACCTTCCTCCCAGTTTAAGGGTAAAATTATAGAGCTGAACATTTGAGTTACTGTCCAAGATTTTTTCCCATGATGTACTTTTTAATATGCTTTGCGAAAATCTTTGGTTTTAGAGACTTGGTTGCCAGAGAGAGAGAACAATAAACAATAACTTGGTGAGGATATGGAGAGATTGGAGCCCTTGCAGACTGTTGGTGGGATGTAAAATGGAACAGGTGCTGTGGAAAACAGTAGGACAGTTTCTCAAAAATTTAAAAATAGATTAACCATATGGTCCAGAAATCCCACTTCTGGGTATGTACCTAAAGGAAATAGAAGCAAAGTTTTAAGGAGATATTTGTATATCCGTGTTCATAGTGGTGACACTAACAATAACTAAAATGTGGAAGCAGCCAAAGTGGGCATCAGTGGATAAGTGGAAAAGCAAAATGTGACATTTTTCCATTTGTAAACTATTGCTTAATCTTAAAAATGAGGGAAGTCGTGCAATAGGCTACAAAACAGGTGAATCTTGAGAACATTGTGGCAGGTGAAATGAGCTGATCACAAAAAGCAGATGTTGCATGATTTCATTTGTATGAGGAACTTAGGTCAAAATCATAGAAATAGAAAATAGAATGAAAATTGCCAAAGGCTAGAGGAAAAGAGAATGGGGAATATGTTTAATGGAACTAGAGTTTTTGATTTTATAAGATAAAAAGAGTTGTGAGGATGAAGGGCAGTATTGTTGCACAGCAATGTAAATATAGTTAGTACCGCTGAGCTGTGCATTTTAAAATGGTTAAATGTCATTATATTTTACTGCAGAAAAAGGTACTTACCAAGGAAGAAAAAATATACATACTAAAATAATCTTAAAACATTGACCTATCAGCTATTCACTTGGAGGTCTTAGTGATTAAAATTCTTTAAATAGTATTTTTATTTATTTAAGGAGATTATATCAAAGCAGTAAGAACTGACCTTGGTTATTACCTGTAATCAGTATTTGACCAGGTCTGTTAAATATTACAGAGACCCACTTAAATCATATAATGGGTTTCTGTACATTTTCATGATTGTGGAAATCATTTTGTTTTCCTTCAGTAATTTCCCTTTGGTGGTATGGTCCATTTAGATGGATCACATTTAACTTTGTGCTGACTTTGATGTTCTTCACCTACTTTATAGTATCCTTACTTTGCAGAGAGAGTAGGTAGAAGTACTAAATAGAAGTCTGGCAGCATGATTTATTTCTAATGTTCTCCTTATGTTTCCTAATGTAAGGTCAGAGCCATTCAGATCCTAAAATACTCTCCTTTTAAAAATGCTGTCCCAGCATACTACCAAACAGAGGAGAGAAGTGGTTATGTGTATATATATATATATATATATATATATATAGGGGTTTTTTTTGTGTGTGTGTATTTTTTTTAAGAGACTAGGTCTCGCTATGTTGCCCTGGTAACTGCAGACTCTTGTTGCCAGGGGTACCCTGGACTTAAGCATTTCCCAACCTCAGTCTCCCAGGTAGCTGGAATTACAGGCGCACACCACCACACCCAGCTATTTTTTGAGACTAGGTCTCGCTATGTTGCCCCAGGTGGGTCTTGAACCCACAGACTCAAGCGATTCCAGTCTCAGCCTCCCTTCCTAGGCTGGGATTAGAGGCGCATGCCACTGCACCTGGCATAGAAGTAGTAAAATGTTAACATCACAGCTGGAATTTACTTTTTGATAAATATAGTTTGATAAGTAAAATCTAAGGATAAATTGTCTTTATACAGATCAAGAAAGAAGAGCTTTTATATTTTTAATCTCTCAAAAAAAGACTAAGAAAAGGGTGCCCTTGAGGATTTTGGTATAATTTGGGCATCTTCTTGACCACATAGAATACATAGTATTACATGTTCTTAAAGTATTTCCTCAGACTTTCATTGCAAAATTCTGAGAAAGTGGTATAATGGCATTTATATTTACAAATATGAGACACGCTATAGTTATACTATGTTTTTTACGTAAGAATTCGAATGGATATTAAAAACAGACTATTTCCCTTTTCTTTAGCAAGGTTATCTTGCAAAGATCATTCTGTAACAACCCTCACAGTCTCATCCTAAGAACCTCCAATCTAAATATACCTGTCCAATGAAATAAATTTCATTCTTGAATATGGTATTTGTCACAAATAACAAATGATTTTTCATCAGAAGAAAGCTTATTTCAATTTGGCTAATTTCATTTCTTTAGAACCTCCAAAGTTCTTGCCCATATCATCAACACCCCAACCAGAGAGACGGCAGACACCACAGAGACGACATTCCATCGAAAAGGAAACACCCACTAATGTGAGACAGTTTCTGCCACCATCCAAGCAAAACTCCCGATCTCTTGTAAGTAACTGAAAAACAGTGCAATCAAATAATTAGCTGTCTTCAGTCAATTATTAGAAAATAAAGGTTAAAATGGACTTAAATAACCTCCTTTGTTTGTTTGTTGAAAAAAACCAACTCTAAAGGTGATGTAATGAAATTTGACCATTCTTTGTTCATTTAAAGTACTTTTTCATTTCATAAGACTTATCAGTAGTTGAAAATATTAATTATCAATTTCTGTCTCCTTGCAAAAACCATTAGTGCACTAAAAGGTGTTAAGACTATTTTCAAAAACTTGGCAAATCTTTATATATACTATTTTACTGAGGGAGAAAAACAGATGGGAAATTTTGTACCATTAGACCATTCTGCATTATTTTCAAGTGTGTCTTATGACATTTGCCAAAACTGTTATTTGCATTGGTTGACAGTTTTGTTGTTTTCCAGAGACTTCCAGATTTATGTAATGGCTACTCATTTCTCAGGATAGTGGGATATAGTACACAAGGCCCCGCCAGGAAGAAGTAAAAGGTCCACCGCCAAGGAGGCCCGAAAAGAATCTTTGTATTCTCACTTGGCTTCAAATATATTTGCAGGCAAGATGCAAGGCCTCAATCAGTAATTCTGCCAGCAACCCAGTATAGTTTTTGCAGATATTCATGAGTAAAAGCACTAGAATATGTTGAGCCCATAACACTATGCTGTGATCAGTCTCAAGGGTACAAGCAAAGCAATAACAGTTGCTCTGTCCTAAAGTAGCAGGAAATACGATGGTTATTGTGAGGTCCTAAGTTTTGAATCAGCTTTCAGTGTTGAAATTTGGTAAGTCATCTCTATTCCCAAATAATATAATTAAAGAACTAATGGTTTTATGGCAATTCCTTATGGCATTCCTTTGTACCTAAAATATCACCCAAACTGTTTATTACATGTGATGTAATACTGCCTTATCAGTGATTCACTAACAAAAAAATCACTCTAATCAGACACATTCAAACTTTAAAATCCAAAGACATTTACAGTTTTTCCTGGAAATATTAACATACATAAGAAGAAGCTCTCTTGTGATTTTTTTTCATAATTTCAATAATTTAAGAAGCTGTTTTCTCTACACAACCTTTCCTAAAGCCAGTTCATCATTTAACTGTGTGTTTAGCCTTGTAATCATAGGAACTATGATTATAACTACAGAGATTGCAGCTAGTAGTATAAGTTTTGCTATAAAAATTCATCGACCCACATCAAGGACCCATAAAGTATATTTCCTGCTCAGGCTGTGAGTTTACCATGGAAGAGAGTAAAATAAATTGGTCTGCAGTAATGGAAAAGGTCCTAGTGAAAAGGTAGGATGAGGGCCCCTCTGGCTAGTCCTGGATCCACTGAGGGCTCCGGTGGGAATTTCGTCCCATGAAATTCCTTTGGCATCAACTGAGACAGAAACATCCAAATCAAAATGATGACTGTTCTTGCTAGTCACTTATCTTGGAAAATTTAAAAAAAAAAATCTTTCTCGTAATAGTGTCCTCTAGGTTGGTAAGTATTGTTTTTGTTATTACTAAGTATGATAGTTTAAAATGTTAGTTATCTTTTAGATAAAAGCCATCATTTTGTATGTGTAACCCTTCCACAAAGGCAGAAGTGTGTTATTAATAATTTTCACTACAATTGTCTTTCTTTCTCTTCAGGATGTTTAAAATGCACTATTTTTGTCATTAGGTCAAATGAATGCTGGTAGTTGCTCATCTAAGTATAAAAGGCAACTTTACCCTCCCTGCTTTCTGGGAGGGAGTGCTTAGCAACTGTTTGGTGATTATTCCACAGTTACCGTGGTTGTTCACAGGACAACCAAGTTAGAAAAATCTTAGGTTTATATCCTTGCTGTGGGATACTGGGATACTTTAAAAATAACCGCATACTTAATTACTAATTTATACATATGGATGCAGATGTTGGCTGGGACACACAAGGAATCTACCATATATCTTCCAAGATGTTTTGTTTTTGTTTTGCTTTGTTTTACTTTTATGTTCTGTAGTCACTGTTTGTGGATCATTCATTTCAGCATTATTTTTCTCCTTTTCTTTTCCCCATGCCATTTTGTTTTTTCCTTCTGTATTGTTCAGGTTCCTAGGATAACCAGTGTATGGCCAAGGACACCTTTTCGACCACTTTTTTCTACCATACAAACAGCTTCTCTGCTGAGCTCTCATCCTTTTGAAGCAGCCATGTTTGGGGTAGCAGGGGCTATGTATTATCTCTGTGAAAGAGCTTTTACCAGCAGGTGGAAATCCTCAAAGGTTGGCCTCTTTCTGCTGGTTCTGGGAATTATTTCACTCTGTTCCCTTGACAGTGATACCTCAACTGTTGTACTCTGCAAGAATTAACAGCTTAGATGGGCACTTTGCTTCTGATTGTTGATTCCAATCTTGAGTAGGATGCTGAATCACACCATGATTTCAATTAAAAGGAAAATGACTTTGAAAGGACAACAAACTCAAAATGCAGCATCATATTAGAGGGATCTGTGTTTGTCTTTTTGAGTTACCTCAGTATATAGCAGGAGGAACATTCTTTCCTCTTTAGGGCACAGGGGCACTCAGAGGGCCCCTGGGGTGCTTCTTCTCAGTACTATCAAAAGAGCATTTATTTGTTCATTCAGCTGGCAGAGCAGCTTCCTGCCCAACCAGATAGTCACAGGCAACTCTGCAGCCCACTGAACCCTGCCACTTTCATTTCCCTACGCACCCCATCCCCAGCTCCAGCAGACTATCCATACATTGCATGTGTCTCCTGGGAGCTCAGAAAATCATTTTCTTCCCCAGCGTCTTTCTTAAAGCTGCATTGTGATTGTCAGGATATTATATGGCTTTATGACAAGCCATTTCTATGTAGAAAAAAATTATTTTTTTCAGAAACAAAACAAGGATTTAACTTGTGAAATTTTGTTTCCTATAGATATTATCAAAATATTTTAAACAATCCTGCATTTACTGTCTTGAGGTTTCAGAAAATATATTTTTTAAAAAATATAATGACTTCTAAACCTCAGTGAAATAAAAGACCCTCAGACCATATACCAGCTTCCCTGCTCTCCTGTCTGCTCTGAAGGGATGGCAGGATGCTGGCTTTCTGGGTCCTTTATTTTTACTTAAACAGTCTTGACAGATGAACTTGAAACCAGCAGCTGATTTGCTTGTTACTCTTTATCATGGGTTAGAAAAGAGACTCAGAATATAAATAAAATACAAACAGATTCTTTTCTGTTTGTCATGAAATACAGGATAAATCTCTGTTCTATTTCCCGTTTTAGATAGTTATTTGGATTGTAGGTGATCAGGATTTTACTCCTGTCACTCCTGCATCTGTTACTGCAGATCTGTCTGTACTTTTATTTTTATTATCAGTCTTCCCCAAACATATACACGCACATACACAGAAACTCAACACACTAGGCAAAGAATTCACTTTGAATTTTAAAGCTGAGCTTGAAAAAAAGAATTAAGCTTAATAATAGATGTAGTATTTATTTACAGTTACATATCTTTGGTTTCTTAGAAACTCAAACGACAATGGTTTTGGATAATTTTCAAATATCTGCTATTTATGTTTTGTTTTGTTTTGTTTTTTTTTGGTTTTTTTGTTTGTTTTTTGCTAGTCAAGAACATTGTAAATTCTAAAGGCATATTTGCTTCTATCTAGTGTAATCTTTATTAAAACTGAAAATTTAGCTTCCCTTTCTTAAATTTCATAGTCACATTGAAACAAGTGAAGCATGGGAATTAAGGGTTGTACTCTTTGATCCTCAGATTCACATCTAACCATGTAAATGAGCTGTGGTTCTTTTTAACTTTTAGAGCATTAGCATTTCAGAAATTCTTACTGAAGCTTAATTTGGCCTGGGGGATGTTTAATTACTGTTTTTTCCCAATTGAAAAAAATGACAAAAACTAATCTAGTAATTATCATTTTCTTTCATGTTGCATTAAAGTTTTGTTGTCCTTGGGAAAACTCCAAGAATCAAAGCATTAGCATTTGACCTGATGGAAATTATCTTTCTAATCTTCTTGAAATTTATTTTTTTAATTCATTTTATTGTCTTGAAATTTAAAGAGAACAAGAAATGAACAAAAAAATCCACAATTACATTTTATATTCCACAAAGTATTAAATTATGTACTTTATAATTCCATTTCCCTACATGCCCCATCCCCAGCTCCAATGGGCTATCCATGCATAGTGTGTGTATGTCTAATTCAAATGTATGTCTAATTCAAAGCAATAACTTGAAAGCAAATAAGCCCTTTTTGACTTAAGAGTCAGAAGGGAGAAGTGCAAGCTGCAGGTTTGTTACGTGTGCTCACACATTGCCTTGAATGAGAGGATTCCTGTCTACCTGAAATGTTTATCAGACAGGCATCCTAGCTGTAAAGTTAATTAAATTGACACTATTTGCCCTCTTCTTGGTATGTAGAACAACAAGTCTCTGGTAGTGATTATCAGGTTACTTGCCAAATCCATATCTTACATTGTTGCAGTTCAGCAATTATGTCACATACATATATATATACATATATATATATATATATATACCAGAAAATGTACCAGTCATAATCATAATATATGTGACTATATCACATATATACATCAGAAAATGTACCAGTCATAATCATCACTTATGAAGAAAAACAACTAGGAAAACTTATTAAACATGTTACAAGCTGAGGAAAGCCATTATTCAAATGTGTGCAGCCCTAACACACAGTTTAATGGTCTGCAGTTCACAAAGGCAATGCACTATCCATACTTGACACTATGCTCTTTTCCCAGGGTGAAGCAAAAACAGAGTAAATACTAGACCTAACAATTAAATCCTGTTATCTGTAAAAGAAAATTTTGTGATGGCTTAGAAAGTATGTTAGTCATCTTAGAGCAAATGATACAACTTTCATGAAAAAAATCTTCATGCCACTAAATATGAAGCTTTCTGTGTTAAAAACTCAATTGCATGTTTTTTCTAACACATTCCAACACATTTTAAAGCAAATTTAATCTTCCCAAAATTAGCATTATAGAGAAGATTTTGTATTGCTAGTAAGAACCATAATTTTTTTAAGCTACCTTTTTTTTCTTAGTAAATGCTAATGTTTGTTAAATTTGTAACCTAGATTTGTTTTTTGTTTTTCTCTGATTGAAAGACAGAACTAAATGTTAAAATTCCGTAAACTGCATTCATGGTCATGTGCTTTCTCATTTGACTTATTTGATTCCAGAATGACTGTGAACAGTGCTATTATGTATGTGTGGGAGCGAATTATAATGTGTTTGTACTGAGAACATTGAGTTTCAGTGTCACTATATTACAATGGTCCTTGTGAAGCCTGGCAGGGTGCGAATGCACAAGCCTGTTCTGTCTTTCTATTAGATCCACCAATCAAGCACAGAGCTGGATGGAGAGCAGATGGGTGTGAGGCTCTTTATTCAGTGGAATCAGTTACATCAACATCTTCCTCAGCTGTTTTTAGGGAAGCCATTAACATAAGACAGCCAACATCAATATTTATTGTGAAATTCTTCTTAGTTTTTCCACATTTTCCAGTGCTGACTCTGCATTCAGTTGTTGTTGAAAAGGAGTAACAAATCTGGAGAACTTCCGAGGCAGCCTCTAAAGACTGCCTCTGGCTGTCTGCTGCACCAGTAGTTACATGTTCCACTCATACCTTTAGGATTTTTCAAGGTATGCTGATGTAACTAACCACTAAATAATGCTTCTCAGTATAAATTGCTAACCACTTCTTTGGCTATTCTGGGAACCACATACCAGTTTTAAAAACAGTATCAATATTATGGATTTGCTGGTTATTTATTAGCTAAATAATGTCTTTGCATAATCCTAGGAGAACACTGACATGAATTTGATTTAGAATGACAGAATGGTTTAGAATTCAGGATTTGGGTCATTGATACAGAGTAAAGGGATGTTTGAGGCAAAATGTGTTAAAAAAAAAAAAGTGAGGTGCTTTCATTTATTGAAATTTCAGTACCTGCAATGATTCACATGATCCCCAGAAGTTTTCTACCATCTTTCATCTTAATAAGTTACTAGAAATCGTGGTCCCCAGAGTGAGCCAGCTCTGTCCCAGTTTTCACTGGGAAACCCACTTTCTTTTCCAAAGCTACTAACCAAGTGTCTGATCTGCAGGAAAATTTTAGTGTCAGAAAGGAGATGAAAGCTTCCTATTCATGTGGAATTTTGAATTTCAGGAGGAATTCTGCTATCCAGTGGAATGTCTAGCTCTTACTGTGGAGGAAGTGATGCATATTCGTCAGGTCCTGGTGAAGGCAGAGCTGGAAAAATATCAACAATATAAAGATGTCTACACTGCCCTGAAAAAAGGAAAGGTAGAACTGTTTCAAGTTGACCTATTGGCCAGGTTAGCAGAAAGGCCAGACCCAGGCTTGATCTCCTGGAGGGCCCTGTCTGCCAACAAGTGGCACAGGACTTGCAGGGGAGCCTGGTTGGTTAAGAGACGTATTTTCCAATAGACAGTTATTATTCTGCCTTGCTCAAAAAGAGAATTATTTTCTAAAGAGAATATTTTTGTTTCTCCCTTAAATATCAAAAAATTGTGGAAGGTTTAAACAGCATGCCTTCACAAAACCATATCTGCATTTAGTCATACTTCTAAAGGATGTAATGAAAATATATCTGAGAAACACAGGAGACTTTCAGAACCTTCTTCCGATTGCTTCTAGAATGGTGAGGCTCTTCAGAGTTCCTTTAACCTTTGAAAAATAGAATTATAATTAATTACAGAGTCAAATATAAAAAATGAGGTTTCTGAATTCTTTTCTTCTTTCTATTTACTAAACTTCCCCAGTATATAAAGCATATTCAAACATGTAAATTAGGAAGTTCACTATTCGCAACACCTTTTTTCGCCTTTTAAATTTGTATTTTTTAGCTCTGCTTCTGTTGCCGAACAAGGAGATTTTCCTTCTTTACCTGGTCTTATACCTGTCAGTTCTGTAAGAGGTAAGTTTTGTGGTTTTTTTTTATAAGTGATGAAAAGAGAGATTTAACAAAAATGCCAGTTACCTTCAGTTTCATTTTTCTACAAAGAATAAGTTTTAAAAACATCCAATTTGCTATCACATTGTGTTGTACTTGGTTAGGAATACTGACTTCTTCAAAAGAGTATGCAAACAATTCTTTGCTAATAAACCTGAAATGTTTCTGTTCATGTACTTCTCTTATATAACCAAAATAATTCTAATGTCATGCTTATGAATAAATGAATGTGCTTATTATGTGATTTATAGAAAATTTTGAACAGATATTCATTGACCTTGTATATAGGAATCTAGGAGTGAGATTTTACATGAAAATCTGCCCTTTTGAGAAGTCACGGTTGTATTGGCTTCTTACATTCTGACAGAAGAACCAGAGAATTTTTACAATTTATTGTAGAGATTGACAACCACACAGCCTTTAGTCTTTAACTTTTTCTCACATCTATGGTATCATGCCAACTAATTCTTCTGATTTTGTATACAGGCCAGTGTGCTCACAGTGTTGCAAAAAGGTAAGCTAAGCTTAGTGAAATTATAACTGTTAATTTTAATAACTGTGCCTCTTTAGCAGTACTGCTCATTCTCAGTTTTATTTGGGATAATAGATGCGCCTGCCCTCCAAGCCATACTGCACTCTTCCTATCTTTACATTGGGACCTTCTACCTTGCAAAGAGGGGAAAGTTGTGTGAGGCCAGAAAAACCTTCCTCTAGCCACCATCGGCCCCTTCGGAGCATTGCTAGGTAAGTGGGGGCCTGAGTCTTCAGTACCTCCTTTGTAAAAGGAAAGGGCTTCTTTTAAGGACTGTGGCAAGGGGATGGGATTTGGACTCAAGGAGTAGAAAAGGCAGGGGTGATGACTGGTTTTAGTATAGTTGTGACTTGCATACAAGTTTCCAAACCTCCTCCAAAGGTGAGTGGCAGTAGCTAGCTGTCTAAAGGATACCTTAAATCTCAGTTTATTTTTTCCTACATTAGAAATTGCTACTTTATTTTATCTTAAAGATCATCTTTTATACTGATTTTATTTTCAGTGGTGTTGGAAACATGCATATAATAGGATAATCCTTCCTTCTTTAGTTTTAAAATGTTTAATCCTGGATTTGCAGCAATCTGCAATAGCTTTAACTCCTATTGTAAATGCAGAAATAAAACTTTATGTCAATAGATAGCAATTTGAAGAAAATAAATTGTCCAATTATCAGTCCCTTTGCCTTTAAGTCAGAATAAGGTTAGTACCAAGAAAGATGGAAGTCAGCTGGAGATGCAAGTTGGCAAGGCCAAGAGGCCTGAAGTATTACGTGCCAGTCCACACCTCTCAGCCAGGGGGACACTGGCATGGGCACCAAATGCCATTCATGGCTATTTATATGCTCCCTGGCTGTATGGAGAGTGAGGCTGAGGAGATGTGAGCTGGCAAGCAGTTTGTGCTTGACTCTGCTCTCAGATATTCCTGTTCCATGATGACTTCTAAGTATGGATTATCATCTGGAAACTCAAGGCCATCCATATATGATTGTCTGCTATTCTTTTCTGTACTTATTCTGAACCTCCCTTCCTATTTGGTTTAGTTAAAATAGTAAATGAGAAGTAAGTGATTGTTAGTGACCTCAAGAAATTACCTGAAACATTTATTATATTGGGCTCGTCAATTCTGGCTCTCCAGAAGACAATTAACCAGTCACCCAAATACAGAGAACTGTAGGGGTGGGCGAAACATATTTGATAAACATTAGATGACAAAGATAATTTTTCAGGATGTCATGCAGTTAAGATTAATTTGATCTATAATCCTACCTACTGTCTACAGTGTTCACGAATCACAGGGACACTGGGGAAAGAACTTGCAATTCTTATTGGATCACCAGTGAGATGTTAGCAACATGTGCTTTATTTGATGTTGGAAGTTGCTACCTTTCAACATCTCTGTGAGTGTGATAATCGGGCAAATATACTGAATATCCTGTTTCCCAAAAAAATTCTAGAAGAGATGATAGGAGTTTTTAGTATTATTATTATTATTTTCTTTTCTTTTTTTTTTTTGAGACTAGGTAGGTCATGGTATTTTGCCCGGGGTAGTCCCAATCCTGCAGACTCAAGTGATCCCCAGCATCAGCCTCCCAGGTAACTGGGATTACAGGTGCACACCACCACGCCCAGCCTCCAAAGACAGGCTTATTATTATTTCTTAATAAAAAATTTCCTGGTTTCCTTATCTCCAATAGAAAATTGTTCTTTGGAAGACCATGATGTGGTTAAATCATCCATCCATAAATTTGGCAACAAGTTTATCTCTTTGGATATTTCTTTAAGTATTTTCATAAAAACACTAACAATGCTGAATGTTTCTATTTTTCTCCCTCCTCTCCTCCTAACCTCCCCCCCCCACCCTCAGGTTTTCCTCAAAATCTAAGTCTGTGGACAAATCAGATGAAGAACTACAGTTTCCCAAAGAGTTAATGGAGGACTGGAGTGCTATGGAGGTGTGTGTAGACTGCAAAAAGTTTATTTCGGAAATCATCAGTTCAAGCCGGCATAGCCTGGTGTTGGCCAACAAAAGAGCACGATTAAAAAGGAAAACCCAGTCTTTCTATATGTCCTCAGCAGGCCCCTCGGAATACTGCCCTTCAGAGCGAACTATCAATGAAATCTGAGCCCTGTGCCTTTTGGTTGCTTTTGTGTTCAGAGTCAGGTTTTATGCAGGAAAGCACTGAGCTGAACTATCTCCCTGGACCATGATTTTAGTTAATAGGCTTGAATTTGCATTAGATCAGGCTTTTCTTGCATCACATTGTTCCACAGACTGAATGCTGTGTTCATGTCAATTGATGATACGTGACCATCAGCCAGTAGCTCATTTGTATTGCGAGGACATCAATCTGAAACTTGCTTTTGTGTGTATGTGGACTTTGAGGCGAGATACTTTTTCCTTAGTTCCTTACTATTCCTCAAAAAATTTTCTGACTAAGATAAAAAAGCTTCTCATAAGAGAAATGAGTCTAACACAAGTGTCGATGTTAGCACAGTTCTAAGCAGTAAGTCATATTGACACTTCCACTTGACAGTGTTCTCTCTGCACAGCCAGTAGAGCCTGCCATGCCCCAGACACCGTAGGTGGGGCCCAGCCATTTACCTAGAAGGACTGCTGATGCTATCAAACCGATTTCTAATTATTTTTGCTAATCACTGAGATAAAGAATACAGGAGGGACTTCATTCCTATATTCTAGTGCATCTGAATAAGCTGTACACCCATATGGGTGGCTGTTTTCTGATGAACTGCTCTGTTTGCCCCGGCACAGCAGAGCAGCACTCTCTGAGTGGTCAACAGGTTTTCATTCCGTCTCTTGAATGTACTGTGGTTCCAGTAGTAATAGTGGAAAACTAAGAATTGAAGCTCTGTGAAAGTTTTAGGTCAAAGGAGAGTTAAAAGTTTGTCAAGAAGCTTAGCGATTTGGTTGACTGTGCTGACCAGCTATCAGCCTCTCTGTGGGGAATGAGCCAGAGCTCTACATTTTCACCTACATTTTTCATAATTTTATAGTCAAGTCATGACATCTAAATTAAGCCACAATTTGGTACTTAAGATCTCAAACTGAAATTTAATTATTTTTATAAGCGAATTTTAAAAGGAAAAACATTGTCTAGCTCTTTTTAAATGACAAGAAAAATTTAATCTGATAGACTTTTTGGATGCTTTTTGCCCATAGTTTTCCTTGTAAATGAGTAAGTGGGTTCTTGATGAAGGTAAGGTTGGTGAAGAGCATTGAACATCTTAACATTTCTCAGCTTATACTGTGAGCTATGTCTTATTATTTTAGTAGCTTTGAAAGGACCAACCAATCAAATTGCCATTAATATTTGGAATATTAATTAATGTACATACACAGTAATTTCCTAAAAACTATAAGGCATATCTGTTGTCAACACTACAACAGCACCATTTAATAAAAGGCATGGCAGTCACATTTCACACCATATCAAAAATATTTTATGTAAAATAAACAAAAATACCTCAGAACTGCTCTGGTAGTAGTTTTTAATGGATTGAAATTTACAATTTAATAAATGACTTAATATTACTTTAACTTGTGAAATAAACTAAATAAATTAATTAACTTGCAAAATAAAATGAATGCACGTTATCAGTTTATCTATTTGCATGTGAAAGTCAGCCACCAGAAAACTCTTACTGATTATGCAAAGTGTTTAACTTATCAGACTTTTTTGAGATCTTTAAACATATGGTTCAATATCATTTATAAAAATTTCCAAGGGACTATTTAAACTCTGTACTCAAGGTGATTTGGTGGAATCGCACCCTTTAAAGAACCTAGGCTATGGCCACCAAACAACTTCCAGGAAGAGAG
Source organism: Uropsilus gracilis (assembly GCA_004024945.1). Taxonomy (NCBI): domain Eukaryota; kingdom Metazoa; phylum Chordata; class Mammalia; order Eulipotyphla; family Talpidae; genus Uropsilus; species Uropsilus gracilis. The sequence continues at coordinate 9,335 of PVHY01003694.1, read as the reverse complement.
CAAGGAGAAGAAATTTATATATAGACATGACCTAGGAAATGTGCTTTTTACGATGACTAGTTGAGAGCAAGGAGAAGAAATGGTATTTATGTATAGACATGACCTAGGAAGTGTGCTTTTTACGATGACTAGTTAAGAGCAAGGAGAAGAAATGGTATTTATATATAGCCATGACCCTAGGAAGTGTGCTTTTTATGATGACTAGGTTACAGTTACTAAAAAGGAACAGAATTGCAAGAATGAGAATTTCATTCACATTTACAAGGAATATCTGTCTCTGACATCTCTTTTTCAGGCTGATTTGGATGTTATGATCTCTTATCAAAATATTAGGATGTAAATCTTTCAACCGCAATAATGGGCTTTGCCAAGTACATTCAAGAGGTCAAGTGGATGGTATGTGATCATGAGACAAATCCCAGAAAATAGTGTAAGAAAGGGCACATGGCACAGTTAAAATTGTAAAATTCAAATTAGCATCACTTTTTGGTGCATTTAACCCTTATTTATCCATGACAGGTACCGAACATTCATCTAACTTAGGTCATTTTCAGAGGGCAATTCACTAACAGCTTGTGGGGCATGGTTTTACAATCCTTAGCCTTGTCTGACCTTAGGCCTCGCATCCTCTTCTTACTACTAAAGTAACATACCTTTGCAGTATTCTTCTTTATCCTGGTTCCTAGCTATTCAGTGTTTATTCCTGATCTAACGGTATTGTTGACTGGAACCTAAAGTGTCCTAGAGCTCGTGCACACCCCTGAGCAATCATCTTTGTGTGCCCCTGACTTCATCCCAGCTCCTTTCAGGCCTCAGCATCATTCCCTAGTCCCATACCTCATAAAGTCACCTGGTTGGGAGATCTTTGTTTCCCTCCCCATATGTGTCAGAGTAAATAAGAATGTTTGTAAATACTGTATTATATCGTAAGATTTGAAAGGCTTTCATTCAGTGGACAATGGGAATTAACTCTCCCAAGGCAAGTAAAAATTTAATCAAATAATTGATAAGTATATTGATTTAACAGTCTTACTAGCCTTTCAAATTAAACAGAAATGTTAAGTAGTTTTTAAAATGATCATAACTTTGAAGAGATTATGTGATTAGTACTGCACCATGAACTCATACCATGAATTTTTTTATGCTTTTATTTTTCTAACTGTATTAATACAGAACTGGATTTTAGTGTCACATAGGCAACCTGAAAGTTTTAAATTATGTTACTATTTGCTAAAGCAAAATAGCAGAAAACTTGTACATGCAAAACTGTTGAAGAGCCATGGAGAAATATGTACTACTGACTGGATTTAACCCAGCTTCCAGCATGTGTAAAAGTCAAGATACTGCTGGCATTCAGGGTGACATGACGGTACTAAACATTTTCCATTTCCATTGAAATCTTTTAAAGTTTAGGAAAAAATAAAATGGTTTTCCATTGTACCTTTTGTGTTGAATTCCTATTATAAGATGGTGTTGTCTTTTTGTATCTAGCTGTTAAGAACCACCTAGGTTGGGAAAGCAGATACTTTTATCATTAGCAGTTTGTGGATACTTTGAGAAATACCATCTAACAAGGATCACACTGGAAAAGGAGTTGAAGTGGAACCATCACTTAACTCTTCTGTGTTGCTAAGCGACTGTGATGCCTTCTTTACCTCAACAGAGTAGGAAATTCAAATTCTATAAATAGCATATAACATTTTATTATATAAGAACTCACATGTCAGGACAAATTATAAGATAAACATACTTTTTTTCTAAATAAAATCCTTCAAGAGATACACATTTTTTTATTCAACAAACATTAAAATTAGCTATGACCCAAAAAAGCAATGGTTGTGTATCAGTGGGAAACAGAAGGAAGAGACACAATGCATACTCTTTAGGAGCATACTGATGAGGGAAATAAGAGAAAATGGAAGACATTAAAAACTCAGGCCCTTCTAGAGAAATGTGGCAAAACAAGAAGGAATGTGTGTAGCATTCCTTCTTGCTTTGTGTGGCGCCCTCACATGGCCTTGATGTTCTGAAGGACTTCCTGAAGGGAAGCTGTGTTCTTAGATCTAATTCCAGTGGATGTGTAGAGATTTCCCCACACCAAGCAATTCTGAGCACCAGCTAGGTGTTAGGAACTCAGCTCAGCTTTCACACTACCTGGAGATACGGCCAGGATCCACAGTTTAAGGGCTCATTCTAAGATCTCCGTCCACATTAGCTATCAGCTGTGAACCCCAAGCCATTACGCTTCTGACCATCTTGCTACAGACTGGAGGATCCCCCCCTCCTCGGACCTCAGCAGCCCATTGCCAACCCAGATAATCTGCACTTCTGATGAGCTGTTTGTCAGTTTCTTATGAGCCTCTCCTCAAGAACTCACCTCTGGAGGGTGGGTGGGATGGAACTGCAGGGTTCGGTCCGGAGGGGCCATCCTACCTTGCGTGTGGGTGCCGCGTGGGCTGGTTTCAGCCCACACCTGCAGTGACCCAGACATAGACCACCACCGTGCAGTCGTGCGACCAGCCTTTGTCCCCCTGCATGGTGGGGATGGGGCGTGGCTGGGGGCTGCTGGTGTGCACCGTACACCTGTGACCTGCCAAAAAGCAGGGTGCAGGGGGTGGGCAGGAGAGTAGGTGGTTTGCCACAGTCCCCACAACTTAGACCACAGAAACAAAAGAGCTGAGGAACAGGAAAAAAGACTAAAAACACATGCCTCTAAGGCTGGACTCCAAAAGAACAAGGCAAGTTCACAGAGCAATGAGAACAAACATGAAAGAACTATGCCTACTACTCACTGGGGAGCTGTGACCAAAAACCCAGCACAGATATGCTGTCAATAAGGAACAGCACACCCCCTTTGCCAGAGGGAGGGCACCTACAGAATGGCAGTGGCCCCACAGCAAAGCTCCTAAAAGTAGACTAGGAGACCTGCCATCAGCCAATGGCTGTCCCCATCAAGGAGTTGTTCTACCAAAACATAAGACTGGGAGTTAGGTCTCCAAAGCCAAAGACCTGAAACATGGGATGGAGCAGCAAAATGAGGCAGAAAACCGCAAAAAGAACAGCCACCAATAAACAAGAAGCATGGATACAAGCCAAAGGCACTCGAATTGGCCTTCATTGGACAAAAAGACAAAAAGAAGACTAAGACTAAAGGGCTGGCTAAACATGGACAAACAACAAAAAGGAGACAAAGAGACCAGAGGGGAGGGGGTGTGCTCGGGAGGGGTAATCCCATGGGGATCAACAATTATGCAATCATGTATTGTACAAAATCCAAAAATAAAAAATTACAAAAAAAAACCATGAGTCAATAGCCAGGCGTGGTGGCTCATACCTGTAATCCCAGCTACCTGGGCTGATGCTAGGGATCACTTGAGTCCATGCATTTGAGACAACCCTGGGCAACATAGTGAGACAGTCTCAAAAAAAAAAAAACATATGTATGTATATGTTTATATATATATATAAAGAGTCCACAGCCAGGTGAAGAGAAACACAGGGCAAGGTGTCTTGGAAAACAAGCACATCTGTCCCCATGAAGCTCAAAGTTCTGCAAGGAAGCACATGGAAGGGCTCTGTTTATCCAACCTGGAAGCTCTCTCAAGGGACCACAATCTCAAGGTTATTTTAGAAGTCAGATCTGCAAGAAGTAGGCTTAGACCAAACACTGTGGGTGTAACTGGCTATGGAACATGCTAAGACAGCTGTAGTGAGGCTGTAACCTCAAAAGACAAGGCCAGTAGAGGACAGGTTACTGTTTATGAGTTCTCACCTATGCACACAATTGCAAGAACACTCAGGTTCAGGAACAGCAATGGAGTTTATTTAAAAGGAAGTAGAGTTTGTTAGGCCACAAGTGGCCAGCTACCTTCACCCCAGATAAGTGTCTAAGACACTATCTGTGGGCACTAAGTGTCCACAGAGACCAGGCATCTGAAACGATACTGTTCATTCAAGATGAACTAAGTGTTCACAGAGACCAGGAGTCTGAAACGATACTGTTCATTCAAGATGATATTGTCCTATTAACAGAGGCCTGGAGCTTTTGGCAAACAGCAAGCATCAAACAAAATCCAACTCATGGTGGCAGTAAGATGACTGAGATGACACCACAGCGCCCACAGCAACAGGCTAAAGACTGGGCAGGATAGCACTGAGTGCTGGACCAGATAGAAACAGAGGCAGTGACACTGGTGTGCAGTGGTTGAGGGTGAGAAGCAATAGATAACTTCCAGAGGTGATCTGGACAGGGTACCAGTCAATAATACTGGCACTAGCTGGTAGTGCCAGTCACCACTGGTAACCAGGAGGAGTGTCAGATACACCAGTTGACAGCTCTTTCTAAGTTACGGTCCTACACCAACAAACAGTTCTATAAGACACCAGGCCCAGGGCCTTTGGTGCTCCTTTCATATAACATCAGAGGCAGGCCAGAAGCAGGTACCAACGGTCAGGCCTCTGGGAAGATCTTTAGTTTTTTCAGAGGCTGGCTGCTGATCCTCCTTTGGTGGCCAGGAACAGAGTGTCTTAAGCTGACTCTTGCCCTATCTTATATCCTCCTTTGTGGTTCCCCCATCCTACAGGGTTGATTGGACCATTTTTAATTCTAAGGGACCAATTGGACCATTTAGAAGCTGTGAGCCCATTCTTGATTTTTGTTCCAAAAATTAACTAATGAGCTGGTTGAACCAAATTGGCTCATTTAGCCCATACCTGATTTGTCCATTCTATGATGGAGGCAACAAATATAAAAAGGAAAAACTTGGTACAGTGTGCCCTGGCCTCAAGGTAGGCTCATAGGCTGGTGGACTCTGAAAAGCCTGAGCCAGCCTCCATGGAGCTGGAGGCAATTTGTACCCAGCACCACTTCCACAGGGCGAGGGTGTACATTGGAGAAGGTGGGGGGGATGAGGGAGAGGGTGGGGCTGCAGCAGCACTGAGGGTGGGCTCTTCAGAGAACCCACCATGATGGCATGGGATTCCAGGGATCTCTCTACTGTCTGCAAGCCCAATGTGGCCCCATGCTCCTTCCTGGAGCCCTGAACCAGAGGTTGTGAGACTAGCTGTTGCCTCTTCTGTTAGAGCTTGCTCCAGCATGGGACAGCCTTGCTGCTGCAGCCCCAATGGGGCTATATGCCCTGGAGTGGTGTGGTAAGGGAATCACTGTCATCTGCCATCACTGCTGGCCTCTGCCTGTAGCCTGAGCCCCAGCAGAGCCACTGGAGTTGGGTGGTAAAATGCCAGCCACTTTTACTGCATAGACTACACACAAGCAGCTTCTGGGACCAAGCATTGGAGCCCCAATGTGGGGGGTTGGGAGGGGGTTCCAGCTCTCAAGCCCTGCTCACTGAAGCAGGCCTCCCAGTAGCCATCCTGGAGGCTGCAGGGTGGCCTTGGGTACTGCCCAGATGCAGTGCTCTGGGTGGCCAGTAGGAAACTCCTGCTCTACTGTGGGAGTTCTAGGGGCTTAACACCAAACCTTCCTGGCACCAGGGGTAAGAGGTGCCCACAAGTTGGTGGGAAGCTGCCTCTGGGGCTCCAGTTTCAGCTAGACACTCCTTTGACACTCCTTTGACTCTTTTGACAACCTAAAATATTCCCCCAGATCTAGACAGTGTTAGACTCAGCCTCTTCAAATTGAGAATTGGGCCCCTCTCTGTTCCAGAATGGTATTCGCCAGCAAAAAAAAAAATCTAAGAACTTTTGTCCTGGTAACTGAAAAAACTAACCTGTAGTTGGCAAAGCAATTTTTTCAACACCTGGTTTCAAGTACTGTAATGGTTCTGACTATGCTGAAGCTTGGCAACAAAACAGCTACCTGACACAGAACTCTCCCTAACTTCGCTGAATTTTTATTCTGAAGCAAAGTTAATGGAAAGGGTGATCTCTGAGGTCACTTAAACAAGGAGAGAGATTCAACACACTGGATCAATCTTTATTACACACATGGTGACACTGCTAGGCTTCAATGGCCTGCTTAGCTACCATCTTTGTTACATGCATTTCAGCATTCCAGTACAAATCAGAACAGAGCAGTCAATCAGCTATCAGACCTAAAAGAGTGTAACACATTGGCCCTACAAGGCTTCCTTTGAGTTAACAAGCGCAGGGCAATTGGTCACCCTGGGACAAGGGGTGGACTTCACGAGGTATGACCAGGAACACACCCAGGGGACCAATGACGTATAACCTTGCATCCCAGTGATTGATCAATGGAATGCCTTGTTGATAAAATTGGCAACATGAGCAGGGGTCAGGAGAATGGTTCGATTATAATATCAGATGATTCATCCCCCCTAAAGCCCTAGATGACATAACGCATATTTTCAGTTTCACCCACCTTTTTCTCTTTGTTCTCCTACCCCCATGTGATTACTGCTGATTATTCTATCAGTAAGAAAGGCCAGGATCTTGCTTTATGGCAGCATCCCGCATCAGCAGCCTGCTTCACAGCTCATGTTTGACAGTGCGCTGTCGCTAATGCAACACACAAGCACTGACCAGAGAATAATTTGAGAACCTAAGCCAACTGTAAACAAGTGGGAAAAGATACTGGACTGTGAAATGACTGATACTCATAAGTTATTTCTCTGAGTTAATGACAAACCTGGTTAAATACACATGGACATGTGTAGACATGAACACAGTTACAAAATCTGTTTCATTTCTTTGAACTTTGGGAGGCAAAGTCAAATTCCGTTCAACCGATTGCTGTAAAGAACCCGAGGCCATCTTTCAAAATTAAAAAAAAGAAAAACCTTAGAGACATGAGTTACGGTGCTTGAAAATAAAGTTGTTTTGTATCAGCAACATCCACTTTTATTGATAGTGGTAGTTCATCTCCCAGCCCAGCATGATGGAAAGCCTTGTCAATCTTGACAACTTTTTTTCCCCACAGTGCAATGTGTATTCCTGCTGGAGATGTGAAGAGAAGCAAGTAGTTAGAAAGGCTAATATTTATGACAGATCACTTTCATGCATCAAAAGGGAAAAAACATAAAATTTTTCATCCAGCTTGGTCAAAGAAATAGGTACCACAGAACCCCCCCCACACGCCCGGTTCAGCCATGCTGCTGGGCCCTGAGCCCCTAGCTGCCCAGCTTTGCCGTGCTCCTTTTGAGGTTCAGGGAGCACAAGATAGGGGGGCCCACCACATGCCAGGGCGGCAGGCAGTGGCTGGGGCATCTCCGAGCCACCGTACCACAAGGTGGCCGGTGGGGGAGGCGAGGGTAATCCAGCTCACACGCCTGGTTCAGCCATGCTGCCGGGCACTGAACCCCTGCGGGTTGGGGGGGGGATTGGTGGAGGGTAGTGGGTGGTAGGGGTCATTCCCTCTGATCTTCAAATCCAGTCAACCCTCTCCAGAAGCAACTAAATCAGCGACTCAAGGGCACTTGCACATGAATACAGAGGTGAAAAACAAAGTATTCCAGAACAACGAACATGTCAGGTCCATGGGACACAGGACTATAAGACTGATTATAGAGATGAACTACCTCAGAAATACAACCACTGAGATCTACAATGATGGGAATGGAATTTCCCATTCAGAGATGCCTTCAGCATGATCAAAGGACCCTCCCACTTTAGGGGGTGAGGAAAGCCACAGAGATGGGCAATAGCCCCACAATGAACTGGACCAACCATCTGCCAGGGCCTATCTTGATCAAAAATAAAATGGGTGCACAAACTTTAGCTGGGAGAAACACTCCCAGTGCCAGTAACGAGAACTACAAAACAAAGAAGGAGCAAAATATGATAAGATGGGTCGGAACAGCCAATTAGAAGGAAGGAGGAGGCTCTGAAAAAACAATCATGTATGTTAACTGATGGCCAGCAGCAAAAAGACACTTGGAAAACTAAGCACAGGCCTCTGTGTCCCAGGAAACCACATCCACACCGGACAAAAGGACATTGCTCCAGGAAAGAAGAGGAAGAACCCAAGGGACTAAAAATTAAACAATAAATGGCAGTGAAAGGAGAGCTGGAGAGACCAGGGGGTGGGGTGGGGGAGGGGGAAGAAACACCCAAAAGGCAAATGTAAAGGAAACTTATTCAATAAAAATGTATATAATTTTAAAAAAAGAAATAGGTACCACAGCTACAGAAAATCTCCAATATATATGCCTCCCATTGTAATAACAGGATTCTCCAGGCAAAAAGTTGTCTCTTTGGCCTTCATTGCTGTGATCCCCATCACTGCCTGAGGTCTCTTAACCAAATTTGATCCAAGAAGACATTTGGTCCACCCTCCAGTCAACTGCAAGCTCTTGGCTCTGTTTAAACAGAGTGCAGAGCAGAGTCCAGTACTGGGTATGAGGAAAGGGGGTTAAAATAGGACTTTTTCTCCTTTCACGTAAAGGAGAGCCCATAGCCTTGACATGTTAGCAAACAACAGATAGATCTTGCATTTGCAACAGTATCTATTGTGTGGCCGTGAGCTTTGAAAAGTGTAGAGGGGGCTAGGAGGTGAGCAATTGCTGTTTGGCCTCTCAGCTAATCTCTCTCTGCCTGCCTACTTGTGTGTATGGTGTTCCCATCGCAGAATAATAAAGGCTCTAAGAATCTTCCATTTACCTGAATTGAAAATAAACCTTCCTACTTGCATGACAACAAGGCAAGACACTTTTTTCCCTGCAAAGCTCCCTCTTTGAACAGTCCTGATAGTTGGTAAGTTCAGCCCTCATATCATTTGTTACCACTATTTACTCACTTCCTACTTCTGCCTCATGTGGCTCTATGAACTGTGCCTTAAATAGTCTCTTCTCATGTCCCCCTTCAACACTTCCTACTCTTCCCTACTCACTTCTGCATTTTTTCCTTTTCTCTGTAGGACTTGGCACTTAACATTCTTCTACATTATTCCATAAAGACAGATTTTTGTCAGATTTCTTCACTGCCATATGCCCAATTTTCAGAAAGTTTTCTGGTGTTCAATAAACATGGGGTGAATTGATGAATGAATAAGCAAGTTCAATATGAAATGAGAATGTAAGAAATAGCATCAAGATGTCTTTTAAAACAATTGAAATTAGTATGATGTCTGCACCCTTGTAAAGTTGAGTACAATTCTAAGTCAACAAATCACTGTTGCCCTCAAGTAGCTGAGTGGACTCAAGATAACTCAGGCAGCAGTTCATGCCATTAACTGCTTGATTTAGAGCTCTCAGAAACCCTGCTTGCCAGTCTGGGTTTCCTATATCACTGCAAATGCTCATTGAATTCCTTTCTAAGTGTTCTTCTAATGCCAGCACTCTGGAATGGAGTCGCTATGCACAGCCCTGTCTCCCTGGCCCAGCTTATTTCCACTAACTGATATATAAATGCATGAAGAC